>JAEIIJ010009284.1:0-11458 GCA_018904815.1 Drosophila ogumai | reverse complement strand
ATTTGTGAAAAATCCCAAACGTTCCTCACAAATGTGCTGTGTGGGAAGACAGTATAAGACATCCTCCAAAGGATAATGATTCCAACGATATAGAACTTTTCTGGATAGTAAATCGTTAAAAAACATTTATCGATGTATCGCACAATTTAAAATATCGGCTTATCGATTATATAATCGATTTCTAGCTCAGCTGTAGTTCGCGGCCTGCTAGATATTTCTGCGCTATATAAATTGTTATTGTTGATATAAAGATATAAAATATGGCTGAAGGTAATACAGCTGATGGTGCAGCTGGCTGCGAAGACAAGAAGCTTTCAGATATCTTCTTAAGTGGCTGGAATATCCTTGATGAGCTGGAAGTTTCTGAGCTGCCCTTTAACAGCAGCGAGTTCCAGGTAAAGACGTACGCCAAAAACTTTGCAAGTAACTGACACTTCCACTTTCCTGAACAGAGCAAGGTCAAGACGGCAATGGGCCTTTTCGAGGAGGCCACTGTCATCGTGAACCAAGTTAGCATGTTCAGTGCCAACGAGCTAATCGATGAAGTCTCAACGGACTCGCTGCCCTTTATGCTGTTGCCCTATTTTTTGGCCAAGCTAACCACGAAGATTAACAACCCCAATGACACGAATGCTTTGGATCTGGGAGAGATATACTTTAAGGACCACCTGCAGCGCTGCCAGGAGTACGATCTCTGCGACACGCCCAAATCGAAGGGTGAGGAACAGGACAAGCAGGCGAGCGAAAAGAGTGAGCAACGACAGCTTATGGAGGCAGCTTTCAATCGTAACGATAAAATCGCCCAATACCGCCGAGTGCAGGAGATAAACAAGTATATAGGAAAAATGCAAGCCGCCATAAAAAATAAAACGGCTGATGACGAGGTCAGACGGGAGTTCTTCCTCAAGTATTTGGACAAGAGCATCATTGACTCCAAGCAGGAATTGGAATCGCTGCAGATGATGAAGGAGCTGGCTAAAATGCGCCTTGCTCGTATGTCCGGTGGCGGAGCCGTTAACGAAGTTGATACTTCGCACTTCCAACAACCAAAGCCCTCCGCGTCGTCTCTTTCTACCTCGCGTGGACATGGGCACAGCCACGGTCCCGGACACCACCACAACCATCAGCTGGCACCAGCACCCAAGCCGGAGCCATTGCAGCCATTTATCATAACTCGCAATGCCGCGCAAAAAGCGGTGTTTGGTTTGGGCTATCCCAGTTTACCCATTATGACCGTCGACGAGTTCTACCAGCAGCGCGTCGACGAAGGCATATTCCCTGATGAGGAGAAAGTCGCCAAAATGAATCAGGCACAGGCAATCGCTGCAGCTCGCGATCCCAATGAACAGGAAGACGAGGAAAAGGCCGTAGAGGAACAGCAGGTGGAGGAGGACGACCCGGAATATCTGGACCGCATGAGGCGCATGGACGAGTATAAAGATGTGGTGCGACGCGGCGATGGAAACCGCCACAATCGGAGCTAAAAAACTCATATATATTTTGTATTTTTCTAAATTATAGAAATAGATATCACCATAAACAGTTCGTTTTTTCGTGGTTTTTTAATAATCTTTATAACAGTGGCCATTATTATAAAATAACAAATCAGTATTTTAATTTGATTTAAGCCACTTTTTTTTATATACGCGTTCAGTTTTACAAAGGCTAAATTTATAAAATTGAAAGTAAGAATTTGAAAATTGGAGCCTGAAGCAGTATTGTCTAATTAGCTTTTTTCGGGATAGATTTAGCATTTGAAAATGGGTAAGCTTCAAAAAGTTGAATCTTATATAATTAAATATTGCTCAATTGTAAGACAATTTAGAATTAAAATACTATCAAAAAATGTATTCGATTAATACAACTTTTTTATAAGAACATATTTCCGTCCTGACATTTTTCTGACATAAGCCTTTAAAATGTTTACGATTTTAATTAACTGTACTAGGATAAACTCATGGGTTTTTTGCTCTTTATTGTTCTATCTCTCGGTTTACATCATGTGATAGAATTAAGCATACGGTTGTTTTTTCAAATTTAATTTAGTTAAAAACTTAAAAAAAAAGAATATTTTTATCCGCCTGGAAGGAAGAGTAGAAGGAGACGTTTTCGACCCTACATTATTATGTCTTGAGCAGCATTGACTGCCGCCGAGTCGATATAGTCATGTCCGTGAATGTGAATCAAACTTTTCAGAAAGTCTTTTGACTATTCTTACTACAATTTATAATGAAACGCACCGGTTCAGACGACTAATTAAATTAAAATTAATACTTTACTGTTTTTCAGCATATTTTCATCTACTCTAAAACATTGACATTTTTTTAATATTTCAGAATTTCTGCTTTAATTTTATGAAAATCTGACGACTATATTTAAGTACCATAGGAACGATCTGAAGATGTAGAGAAAAATATAAAGCTGTGAAAGTTAAACTGCGACTATAAAACTGTAACTATTTGTATTGGTTAATATAATAAAAGTTTTATAATTTATTAGTAATTTTAATTATATTAATTATTTCAAATCTGAATTATTTTTTTTATAAATATATTTCTTTATATCACTTGTAAGTTTTAGATCGATTCTTAATGATCCAATTGAAAACTTCAAGGGTATAAAAAGTTCGGCGTGCCGAAATTAGCCTCTTTTTATGTGTTTATCAAATTTTGGCTAGAAAACTTTTTATGCTGGTATTAATTTGACAGCACTGGCCCGTTATGCCTATCAGTGTTGGAAAGCGTTGCAGCAGTCCCCTCTCGCTTCGCAACACTGAGTGTCACATTCCAATTCCACCACCAGCAAAACAACAAAAGATTCCAAGGCCTGAGGGCAGAAATTATAATAAAAAGTAAATAGAATTCGTTTAAAGGCACTTCTTCCCTGCAATCATCGAAATTAAGCCAGAACACTGTAAGCTTATAACGATAGGACGCACACTGACTATTAGAGTGTCTTAGAAATCTTTTCTCTACTCGCTCGACAGCAAACTTCGCAGCAGAATGTCAGTGAGTGATTTTATCAAAGGCCTGCCCACCCACGACTCAAAGAACTTCACTCACCTGAGCAACGAGCACGGTATCCGAACATCGCAGAAGCGGGCTTCCGTCTACCTACCCACCGAGGAGGTGGCCTCTGAGCAGTTGATCGTAATGGATAAGCGCTGCGTGCTGCTGCGCTATCTCACACAGCAGTGGGACAAGAAGACGTTACAGCGGAAGCGAGAGCACGGTGGCGATGGCACCAATGGCAACAATAGCTCGACGCCAAACGGCAACGGCAACAGCAAAAAGCGCCCGCGGCTGGACCCCAATGAGCTGAACTGAGACAATTGAAGGACGGCCCCCCCAGTACACACGCCCACACGCACTTTTAGCACGAGCTAATCCCTCATATATGCATACATATGTTTAAATAAAATTATCAATAAGTGTATAGGACTTGTCGTCTAACTTTCACTTTGCGCGGATCGCAATATAAATCGTTCAGAGTTCGAGTTACAGGATTAAGCTTCGATTTTTTATGGTAACTATGTACATATGTACACATATATATAATAAATATATCGCATTTCTCAGCAATTTTTAAATTCAAGAAGTTATTGGGTATTTGACGCAGCTGCAACAACGATTTCCAGAATAGATTTTGGATTTTTTGTAGAAGAAAAATAAAAGATCTTCCGAACCAAGTTAAGGGAAGTTTGACGACACCCTAGCTGGCAAACCAGAAAGCATTTTGAGGAGCTCCAATAGATTTACTTCTTCAGGACAAAGATTGGATTTCTGACTACAGTACTTTTAAGGGCTAGGCGGTTAGTGGTGTCCAAGGTCCTTTGGATCCGGCTTGCCATATTGCTTCTCCCACCAAGTCACGTACTCCTTCTTGCGCTGTTCCCGTTTGGCAAAGTACTCGGGGTACTGGGCCTTCTCCAGGGGATGCCAATAGTCCAGCAGCCAGTCCGGCGGGATAACTTCACGCTCGAATGCGCAACCGCCAGCGCTGTTGGCAACTACATAAATAACAGTGAAATTATTTTAGTATCCGAATGTACCACAAAAGTAACTAGTTTACAGTTTCTGGGCTGGTAATGCTTCGTCTCGAAGAGCTCCTTCTGACCGCTGGCCAGCAGTCGAATGCCCTCGCCCAAGTCCTTGCTGCGGTTTTCGTCAAAACGTGCTCGAAGCTGAACAGCGCGGTAGCGGTAGTCATTGCTAATTGGGAGTAAGACACGACCAAGATGCACTTCGTCATTATATAATAATCTTTGGCTGTTCCTTGGTAGCTGCACTTACCGTCGGTCATACCAGGCCTCCAGGTTGCGCAGGGCACGCTTGTACAAGCTGCACACCTGGCGCTTGTGGGAGACAATTGCCAAGGGAACTTGGGCCATGGCTAGCTTTGCCAAAATGTGGTATTAAACTTATAAAATAGCTGTAGTGCCTCGGCCAACAAAAACAGCTGTCAGCTGTCAAGGCGACCAGTGCTGCAAAGTCCCCACTTTCAATACTAAAAACATTTTAGTGCTGCAAGGCGTCAAAACAGTGGTTGAGAAAAATAAAGGTTCTGACAAAAATATTTGCCGGATATTTGGATAAATGTAATAATTTGTTATTCTTAAAAAACAGGGCACGTAATCATTATAAGTGAAAAAAAATACAAAAATCAATGTTTAATGATTACCTATTGGTTTTAGTATATGTTGTTTACTATTAATAATTTTAATTTTATATTTACTTAATTGCTCAAAGAATAATTATTATTTTGTGCAAAAAAAATAACACTAAAAATAATGATTATTTTTTGTGTGCAAAATGTCATTATTTCTTTTGCTTAGAACTTTGCTAAAAGGTAATCATAAAACATATGTTGTCAAAGAAACCTCTTTCAACCTCTTCTGAGCGGAAAAAATATCGCTAAAAAAATAATGAATTTTTTTTAATGTTATTTTTTTGCTCAAAATATTAATAATTATTCTTTGAGCGATTAAATAAAACAAAATTATTAATAATTATAATTTGTTTAATAGCAGCCATTGATTACCTTGAGAGAGCGTCCAAATTGCAGCCGATTGGTATGATTTTTTTGCGGCCCTTCCAAGTGAATAATTTTTTTTTTTTGTTTAAAGAAAACATTGATAATCATTATTTACGGTCCCTGTTGACAAAATACTTATAATGAGCTGTACAAAAAATAGCAACAATATTTTTTTTCAGCATATTAAACAGGTATGCAGTTGCTTCCATTTCCTAACCGGTATTACTAATCCAAAAATTGTTGTGCTTCTAATTTGTAGAGTACATATATTATTGGTAATTATTTCCAAAACGCTTTCCTATAGCCTGTTGAAGAAGAGTGTGCTCTTACTTGTTCGGTCAGAAAACATGAAATCAAACTGTTTTAAAATGCATCAATCAAAATGTTTTAATAATATAATATAACAAAAAACTTAAAGTAATAGAAAATTGTGTGTTAGTCCTCTAGCTGCATAACATTCATTATGCACTTTACAATATGCTCGGGTATATCTAATGGGGTTTCGCACAACTCGCCCGTCTTTTTGTTCAGCATGTAGATTTCGTTGAGAACTCGATCCTCATGCTCTGGGTCCAGAGAAGACACAAGAGCCAAGGATCCCTCTGCCAGCTCGGCTAGTATTTGTTCGATATCTGGATCGGCCGTTGAAGGCGGAATGGGTTCGTGGTCATCCGGCGTTATGACTTCAGGACAGTGTCCATCTTCAATAAAATTAATATAATATGTCTCCGGCTGGCGATTGGTAGTTTCACTTGCGGATTCAACGTCTCTAACATAGGACAGGGTTCCGTCATCCAAATTGATGATGGTTTTATCACGTGACTTGCTTACATCTACTTCTAACGCCCCTGGTGGTTCATCCATAAGAAGATGATTCAGGTCAGCCTGTAGTTCTCCTTTTGTTGGTAAATGGCATCCATTTTGTTCTGTTTTTATAGCGTTCTCTTGCTTTATGGGATCCTCCACGGAAGTCGCCAGAAGCCCTTCCCGTCGAGCTTTTGGTTTTCGCTTAGCGGCGGTATTCCCCTCGTTCTCATTCTCGTCCGCCTCCAAATCCCTCCGCCTTTTGGACCAGGCTTGTTTTCCAAGCTTCTTATTTGTCACATGCTCGTTCTCGTAAACAATATCGGCGTCGTTCATTGAACGGGATGCCTTGCTTTGTTTCTGTGCTTTCGGACGCTGGAAAAGTGGAATCGAAAATAAATAAATAAATTCCAATAGATATTTAATAATACATATTGCGGCTCACAAGAAACAAACCTTTTTTGGATTTCCTGGGGAAGCGTTCAAAATTTCTTTCCACTGCCGCTCATTTTCCTCTCGCTCGCGATCCTCCTCCTCCAGCTGGTCCTTTAGCTCCTGAATATTGAAGGCTTTTGGGTAGAGCAAAGCCTTGTTAATCAACCGCCCATTGGTGCGTTCCTCCTTCTTGTACTTGAGCTTGAGGTCGCGCCGCGAACGCTTTGGAAACATCTGACACATTAGCGAGAAATCCGTACCGATTATCTGCAAGCATTGATAAAAGCGGACTGTTTCATCGGGCGTCCAGTAGGACGTGCGCTTGTGCCGTTTATAGAATCCGTTGTCGCCTGTTGTCTCATCCATTAAGATAAGGGAAGAGTTGGCCAACACCTTTCGCGCCTCCACCTCGGCTGTGGTTTCTATTTCCAACGTCTTCTCATCAATGATCATCTCACCATTGGCATCGAGCTTTAACTGTGGCACTGGCATTGAGTTTGCAGCCTCTCCCTTGGCCTCCAAAAGCTGATCCGTTGAGGGCTTTGCTTCTTCACCGTTGGATTCATCCTTAATCATAGTCACCGACTGTTTTGGGACCATTGGATTGTTCTCCGGGTTGTAAAAGATCATGTCCAACATCTTAAATGTCGACTTATCGGGCACGCCCTTGTTGAATCTGGTCTCAAAGTCCCTTCGCGCGTTTACTCTCTGCCCGGACTGGGCGTTCTGGTTCTGGGAAGCGTCGCCCTTCCGCTGCTTACCGCCGCCACCCTCTGAGTACGTAGAGCAAGTTGACTCCGTGCGAACGCGACCCACCCCCGGACTCATAACCGGCGGAAAGTACTTAAAGGGCGATGGTGGCATGGGCGAAGCCACCTGCTGCTGGGGAGTGCCCGCCGATGAACCGCTGAGGTAACGCTCCCGCCGGGTCGGTGTTGCTGGCGATTGGTACTCACCATCGTAGTCGCCGGCCATCGGGGAGCCGACAAAACTGTTGCGACGCTGGCCAAACACCGGCGTGGGACGCACACGCTGACGAGCCTGAGCCTTGCCCGGCGACATGGGAAAGCCACAGGTCGTCTTCTGCAAGTCCATTTGAATGACGTTATCTTCGATGTCCGAGTGAAGCACCTCTTCCAGGTGACCGGCAGAGCTGACGGGCATTTTAAAGGCGGTTGCATCAGCGCCCTCGGGCTCCGCAAAGGTCGCAGTGGGCGATTGTTCAACCACCGCCCTTTCCTCTGGTTCCACCTTCAGCGTTGACAGCTCCTCCTTCCGCGGCTTCCGCTTGATCAGCGACAGATTGGCCGGGGCCTTGATGCGCTGGCGCCGCATAGACATCCTGCTTGGTTTCTGTTAGATACCTTTCAGCCGTAAGTGCAGTTTCACACATTAAATCGAACAGAAAATATCCGCAGAAAAACAATTAGCTCGGGCACCACGAGTTTCTCGGGTAAGTGTTGACTAACGTCAATCAGTAGGCACAGTGGGGAAGAGTTGGAAAACTTCTGTGAAATGTAAAATTTGAATAAAATATTCGGATAATTACTAAAAGTTAACATAAGACAAGCGAAATCCATGTTTGACTTTTAGGATAGGTATAACTTCCTATTCTGCGGCTCGACACTTTCATTGGTGGTTTCAAACATGCGTAACACTTTTAAACAGGACACATGAGTTAAATGAAAAACAGGATTAAATAATTTTAACAAATATGGGACGTTCTGTGTCACATATGTAAGTATAAAATACTAACTTTTTTAATAGCTCGGCCAATGCAGGATTTAAGTTGGACAGGAAACTATGCATCATGGTACAATAAGTATAAGGTGGTTTAACGTGCCTGAGAATATTATCGGCACGTTTTCCCACACTGTCGGTTCCCAACCATCACAACAACGAGAGAGAGCAGCGCAGCAACAACATAACCAGAAGGCAATTGCAGGTTGCACGTTTTTTTTGTTCAAATGGCCAAACATGATAACGGCCAGAACATAACACATATGCCTTAAACGTCCGTCAAAACGATAGGCAGAGCCTCGAAATACTAAATTCTCCAAGTTCTAAGGCGACAAATATGAAAAATATAAGTGTGTGAGATCTTACAGTAATAGCAGAGGAACATTACTAACAGTGAAGCCGCCGCCGCACCTGCCTGAGAGTGCCGTTGTTATGCAAGCAGACCGGACGGAACGGCAGACGCAGGCACCTACTAAATTGAATTAGCCGGTATGCTGCTCAATCGATTTGTGCTGGCCATCAAGAACCAGTCCAGGGAGACGTTGCGCGCCTGGAGCTACCAATGCGAGTCGATCTTCGCGCAGCGGTCACGCCGCATCCAGCAGCTTTTAACCTTCTACCAGTCGGTATACGGCACCCAGGGCCTGAAACAACTGTGGCGCGCATACTACCGTCGGGAGTTACAGCCTCCGCTCAGGGGCATGGTGCTCAGTGCAGTGGGCCTTATTGGCCTGAACATCAAGAGGCTGGGCGGCGACGGCTTCGACTGGAACCAGGAGCGCCTGGCCCTTTCCAACTTCGACCTGTGCCGCCGGGACATTGAGTTCATCAACACGCTGCCCCACAACCAGCTCTGTCAGCGTTGCCAAGCCAAAAAGATGAAATACTGCTACTGCCAGCTGGGCAACCTTCGATGCCGCAAAAGCCAGACAAAGGCGACGCCGAGTGCACCGACCAACAAGGATGCAGATGCGGGGGCCAGCGCCAACATCTGCGACCGATCCCTAGATATCAACGTTCGTGACGCACCGGCCGGCTCGGTCAGCATTCAGTCTCAGGACGAGCACGAATGGGAGCCCTACTTCAGCAAGAATGAGTTCAGCATTTGGCGGCGGGAGGAGCGATCATCCATGTATTCCTACAAGGTGAATTTATTACGGCGGGGCATTATGTAATATGGTAGTCTTATAATTCATTTTCCACTTCTTGACCGCAGGTGTATGCCCGATATGATGACGTTACGGCCGATGATTTTCTACATGTGCAAACCGATTTGGACTACCGCCGCCAGTGGGACGACACGGCATTGAGATTAGAACTAATAAGTGAGGATCCCGTGCCGGGCAGTAATTCGCATCTCATCTACTGGGAGATGCAGTGGCCGCGACTATTCGCCAATCGTGACTACGTCTATTGTCGGCGCTTCATCAAGGACGATAAAAAAAATATAATATTCATCTGCAACCGTAATGCCACTCACAGCAAGTACCCGGCACTGCCTGGAAAGGTGAGAGTGACTGACTACTGGAGCCTGATGGTAATCAAGCCGTTCCGTGGCTTCCAGGAGCCGGGGCTACACTTTGTGCTGACGTACTACGACGACCCAGGCATACCCATACCGCAGAACATCAAGTCCTGGGTGACGCAGAAACAGATGCCTGAATTCCTAACCAAAATGTACTTGGCGACCAAGAATTATGCCTATTCGCGGGCCATTAAGATGAAGGACATGTTTAATGGCTTCGCCCTGATCAACGACGAGTATACGGCCAATGCGCAACGGGGCAGCTGGTTGGGCAGCTTGAGCCGTCGGCCCAACACGACTGGTGACTCTAAATCAGAGCGCTGAAATTGTCCACAAGTGTTATCTATCGCCTGCCCAATGGTCGCTCCTATTCACACCCCATCCCTAGAAGTCCATTAAAACACCTCGTTCCTCCTTGAACTTGGCGGGGACAACCCATTTCGAGCTATAAGCGAAATAAAAACCTAAGAATACCAGAGCAAGTGTGCAATAGCTTTTGGAATGTGTGCCACATGCATGAGGAACTTTAAATATAAAGATATGTATCTATATAACTAATATATAAATCATAATATATAAGTTTAGAAATTGTTTTAAACGAAATTAGAAATTATTGAAATTACAAAGTACAATAAAAAAGGCAAAATAAACATCAAAATTGGAGACGAATAACATTTCAATCGGTTGAATCGAAGTATGTGTAGGGGATGCTTAGTTTTTCGAAGTTTTTGTTCGAATCTATATTTCGATTTTGAAGTCTATTTGTTTCGCACGCTTAATAACAACTTAAGGGAGTGATTTGTCTGAGTGCTTGGAAACTAAGTGTCGGCAGGTGAAAGATAAAAAAATAACCAACGAAAACAGTTTAAATTTGTTTTTGAAATAAATCTACATACATACACATATGTTTGATTAGCTTAAATATATATAAACAAATTAATACATACTTGTAAATAGTTCGTTGCAATCGAAAGCGGCATTTCTAAACATTCTAAATATAAATTTAAAAAAAAAAAACTTTAGAAAGGAAAGAATTTTTTTCTTATTTTAAACTTTTGTGCACTGATGCTCTTTTTTTCGTAATTTTTTTTTTTTTATTTTTAAGGCTTAATATCTTAAGAATATTGTGTCCAAGTTTTACATCAATCATAGGAAAATTGACAAAATATGCAGAGTTGAACGAAGGTCGCTTGGTGTTCAATGCATGAGCATCACAGAGTTTAAAGCGCTCTCCTGAAAAATTCCATTTTGAAAATCGGTGTACACGATAACTCAAAATCTACAGAACCAATCGGTTTGAAATTTGGAACATAACTTCTTTAGGTAATTCTATAGGTACTCACGTCGAGCTTTTTAACGAATGAGGTATAAGTTTTTAGATCGGATGATTCTGTGGACTGTTAGGATGTACACCGCAAAACAACTTTTTCTGGAGGCGATTCGGGAGATTCCCAATAACTCCTCCACCTAAAAATATTTTGTTATACAAAAATTATCAAAAATTGTTAAAATGCTGTTTTATTATATGGTATTTAATTCATTAAGCTAACTCCGGCAACTTCGCCACAAAATTTTTTTGCATTTTTGCACCAAATAAACCTTACCCCCCCCCCCACCATAGAGGAATCGTCAAAATTTTACTGTTATTTGTAATTGCATATTATTGCGTTTATTTTTAAGTATGCATTCTCTAAGTGATGTGAAAAAGCAAAAGTGAAAGCCTAATGCCTCTTGTTTAGAAGTTATTATCAAAATAAAACATGCCCTTTTTTATGATGTTGTTTTGCATAAAAATAACGAGTTTGCGCTACATTGCCTTCGAATTCTTCGATATCTGTTTTAGAATTGAATAGATTCGTTCTAAATTAATAAATTGGAACACTTCTTACGGTACCTTTATTATTATTAATATTATCATTA
>JAEIIJ010009283.1:0-26899 GCA_018904815.1 Drosophila ogumai | reverse complement strand
AAATAATATCTGCAAGGGTGTACAAACTTCGGCGTGCCGAAGTTAGCTTCCTTTCTTGTTAGCTTTTGATTTGAAGTTCATTTATCCTCTTCAATTATGTGTTGATTTATATTTTTCATTTATTTTCCACATAATAATATTATCATTGACTGGCATATCTCCTATTATATAGCAAAAGGCAATTGTTGCTTCTAATGACTGCTTTTGATTTGAAGTTCTTCTTTATAGTTATTTATTCTCTTAAATTATGTGTTAAATTATATATTTCATACTTTTGTCACATAATAAATACCTGCAATTCCAACTCTCATTTTATCATTGGCTGCCACATCTTCTCTTATATTTCTTTGTAATTGTTCCAGAAAATGACAATATTCGGCAGCTAGCAAAAGGCAATTGCTGCTCCTAATGACTGCAGCTTTGAAACTATTTAAATGGCCTCGCCAAGTGTCGTCTCCTGTGGACACATTGTCCTGGCCACAAAATAAATATCCTGCTATTCTGCTGGCCAACAAGAATTTCTCGAAAACATGACCCTGCCCCAAATGGAATGCTTTCCCCCTACCAAGCTCACGTGAAGTGCCCCCAATTACACAGAGAGAAACGGGTCTTAACATAAAGACCTAATACAATTTTTAAAATTATATTTCGAATTTGAAAAGGTAGGGATATAGAAATGAGAAGTTAAGCACTACTGTAAATCAAAAATATGCAAATATATATTTTAGAAAGTCTCCTTTTATCCTTTCTTACTGGACAATACCAGATGGCAGGTTAGAAATCAAAGAATATAAAATATTCTTGGTTCAAAACATCTAAAATTTTTGTACTTAATAAAAAAATGTAGTTTTTTTTCATAGTAACAAAAAGTTTTAAAATTTAAGAATTTTCTTATTTAAATTATTAAAATACTTAAATTTGTATTTGTTAAGACTTTATATTTTTCCCTGTGTACCACCTCATCCCTTCAACGTCCTTTCAGAGCCATTCGCAGGCACACTCACACACACACAAATTCTCAAACACACACACATTCAGAGTCACAGGAAAATCCACAGCGAGTACAGCAGACTTAATATCTAAAGCAATTTACAGTTATGAAAATAAGAGACATATCCGCAAAACGACAAGCACAGTGCGCCACCGCAGCAACAACAACAACAACAACAGCAGCAGCAACAAGGACAACAATAAGGAGCTGCTGGGAAAAGGACGAAGGACGCAGAGCAGAGCAAGCGAGAAACTTCTGCTAACGAAGTAAGTACCCTGGAGGACACTTAAGCGTGCGACCCCCAGCCCAACCGGCGACGAGCGTCATAATGTCGCCAACATTTTCCGAAATTACACACAAATGACAAAATAAAAGGTGCAAAAAGTCGCCAAAAGGACCAAAAAGGAAACGAGCTTCGCAGGGGAAGTGGCTCTTGTCCTCTCCTCTCTCTCTCTCTATCCCTCCTCGCGCTCTCTTCCGCTCTCTGAGTGGATTTCCGCTGGCGGCCATGTTGAAACCGTTTGAGTGGCTCTCTCCGATTGGGTGCTTTCTGAGGGCGTGGCCTGGCGAGAGAGCGGCTAATTTTCAACTGAGTGTGCGCAACGAGCGGGGAACATCAAAGGGGAGCCAGGAGCAACGGGTGGCGCTTTGGGTGTCTCTGTGTGGGAGAGAGGGAGTGGGTGGCAAAGCGCTAAGTTGCGGCTGGCAAAATGAGGGTTAAATCGCGTGCATAATTTAGCAGTTCATTTCATTCATTTGAGTGCCAGTGCTCAGAGATGTGCGCTGCCTAAATGCTTCCTCCGGCAGCTACTTCCACTTCCGTTTCCGCTGCCGCCGCCGCCGCCGCTCATTCTCTTCCACGTCTCTCTTGAGTGCGCTGGCGCAGTATCTACACAGCCGTTTACCGCTACAATGACAAGCATTTATGGCAATTAACACTTTAGCTGTTTATATGCTGATGCCGCTGTTGCGGACACTTAATCGTGTCGGCCATTAGAGGCGGCAGCAGGCACCAGTCCACAGTCGCCAGTCGCCAGTCACCATTCCGAAATCCAAAAATCTACTTGCACTTTATGCAAATCACGTTCCCTTTCGCTTAACAAACTTTTACGGCTCTCCGGACAACCGCCGCTCGCCCACTTCCGTTTCCGCTTTTGCGTTTAGTGCAAATTCAATATCGTGCATAATTAATTTGCAATTAGCACGTTTCTGTTTTTGTTTTCGCGCCACTCCATCCACCCCACTTACCATCCATGGGCCGGAAATTTTCTAATTACCTGCACAAGCTGAATGCAAACTAGTTTACCCTGCCCCGTCACCCCTTCCATCCGCTTTTCATCCGGCCGATTGGCCGCCGGCATTTTGGAGCTGCTGCTGCTGCTGCTGCCCACGTGCGATGGAGATCGCCATCGCCAGCGTTCGTTCACTGCCAATGCCACGTGATTTCCACGTCCATGCCCCCGATGATGGCCTGCGAAATGGGTTGGCATATGAAATGAGCTGCAAATTGATGGAGGAATTAGCGCAGCATATTTAATTTGTATTCGCAGAAGCAACAACATCGACGGTCTACGGTCTAGGGGCGACGGCTATGGCCATGGCTCCTTGTTTGCCCAGCGGGTGCGGTGGCCAGTGAAAGATGGGCTAATGGGCTTTTAGGTGCACATTTTTAATGCAGATTAGGCACACATTCGATTAGCTGATGGCAAAAAGGAAATTGACATTTTGTTTAACGGTTTGCGATCAATAACTTAAAGTAACTTGATTAAATTAATGTATTTTTTAATTATTAGACTTAAGCAGTAGACAAAATAGCAAATTAGTTAGATTAAAAGTGGCCTCAGTAGTTGGAGCTAAATTATACTCTATTTATATACGTTTTAGATGTAGAAAGCTTAACAGCATAAATATAATTTACATATGTTCATATGTATATTTTGTTTCTATTCTGTTGAGGTAAAATAAACTCTTTAACAATTTAAACTTACCACAACCTAAAATAGGGTTGTCAGAAGAACATTTTAAAGTTTATAAAGACAAAATACATTTTTTATAACTAAGAATTAGGAGTAAACCACAGCAGGATTGAGATGAAAACTGATGATTCGAGCTATTAAAGAGTGATTGTTTAGATATTATCTTTTTGGCACTGTCACCCTTTATAAACGTAAAGCCCAAGAGTTTTTCATTTTTCAATTGAATATCTTATTTATTAAATTTAAATTTAAACAAAAAATATCAAGAAAGAAGCACAAGAAATAATATAAAAGCTAAATTTCAATTAAGTTTAAGTAGCTTTAAATGATTTTTTCTTGATAGAATTCTGTTTTTAGAAAACAAGTTACCCAAAAATGTCTTAAATTGTAAACAATTTTATAATGCTTAGAAAAGTTTTCAAAGACATGAATTTGAGTTTGAATGTGTCTTTAAACGCATTGCATCTAAGTTGGCAATTGGGATAAAATTGCTAGATTATAAATATCGTAGTGTGCTGCTGGTAAAATATTGTTAAATATTTTTTAGATATTGCTATCTGTTACGTAAGTATATTCTAAAAACTAAATTAAGACATAGATCTAACTTTCTAGAAACTTATCCATACCAAATTGTCTATATTTTATGTGAAAGAAAAATTTATTTTAAATTCAAACTGTTAATCATAATAAAGCTCTGATTAAAGCTACGAAACTTGTAAATCTCGTGTCAATTAAAAATCACATAAATTCCACTCACATTTCAGTGGCTTAACATTTATTAGCAAACAAGTGAAATTCAATCCGATGATTTATTAAATGAAACAATTATTTAACGGCCAAATTAGACAAGCTTAGGCGGTCCAACAACTGCTGCCCCTTTCGACCAGGTCGGGAGCTTACCCCGGCTGGCTGCCTGCTTGGCTGACTAATTTATGTATTAACTTTGAACGCTCATTAGTTTAATTAGTCAAACAAATTAACGTGGGGCTTACGGCAAGTGGAGTGCAAACAACAAAATGGCCGAATAAACAGAGCGAGCGGGGGCGGCGAGGATGGCAAGGACGGCGAGGACGACGCGGGATAGGGAAATGGAAATGGAGGCCATCTCCCTCGCACTTCATTAAATATACAAATACAAGGGATACGGTTTAGGGGCAAATTAACGGGAATGTTATAAATAAATTGGCAATAATTTAATTATCGCATAATTATGCAGATGACCGCGCACTTGTGATTTTAATTGCATTTGTCGCGAGGTCAGCGGCTCCGCTTTTCCGATCCGATTATCGATTTCCCCCCCACCACCACGCCCCCACTGCCAAAGCCGTGCCAATTTTATTTGCCTTTTAATTAGTTGTAAATCTTGCGCAGCCTGTTGAAAGCCAAGGGGAAAGGCGGGCGGGAAACTGCTGCCGCCATTGCATGCACTATTTATTTTAACAAGAGCTGCTCATTTAATACTTATTTTCACTAATTAAATGGAAGAGTAAGTACATCAGGCCAGAGGGAGACAACTATACCGGAGAGAGGAACAGAGAAGGAGAGAGCACAGCACACGCACACACATGTGCAGGGCAGCCAGAGCAATTTTCCGCTTTTCCGCAGCGCAAAAAGTTTGATGTCTATGTAAACAGCGGCTTTTGTGTGTGCCTTCGAGTGTCTGTGTGTGTGTGGGAGAGTGGGCCAGGCAAATTGGCAGCTCGCCAGACACACACACACACACACACACTTTGGCGGAAAGCCGTATGTACATACTAACGTATTCCGTATACGTCGGCTGTTTGAGCGCACTTAAATAATGAATAATGACGAGACAAGCAATTAAAATAATTTGCGGTTTTACCGTGCGTATGCGCATCATTTAATTTTGCATGTAAAAGAGTTAAGCACTTACTACACAGCGAGAAATGGGTCGCATTCGCAAGGATAACGTACAGGGGGGTATATACATATATACGGGCAAGAAACTGGGTGAGATAAATTGTAGTTATAGTCGGAGCTGCCTTAGCCTGAAAGAGGAATTTAAAATTGACTCTTTACAAGAATAATTGATTTTAAATCATAGAAATTTGCAATTATTTGATCAACATTTTTAAATGAAACTAATTTAATTTTAATATTTTCATATTAATAAATAGGACTAAGAAAATATGCTTTGAGGTATTGAAAAATGTAAGACAATAATTCTTTAAGATAATATATTTTTTCTCATTAAATGTGAAAATATTTATTTAATAATATATAAAAAATTATTTACAGTATTTTATGTACGTTTTAAGTCAGCGTAATTTATTTTATTTTAATAATTTATTCATTCAATACTGACAATATGTTTAAGGAATCGGAAAAGAAACTATCTGACTTGTTTTTTTAATTGCGTATAAAGTTATATATTTTCATGTGCTGCTCAGAGACATCTCCTACCAAACAAATTAAATTTTAAATAAATAAATGCCGTTCAACTTACACTTTTTTTATTTTTAACATTATTTATTATCTGCAAAATATTACTATTAAAGCACACTAAGATTGGGGAAACTCTATACTGAAAATAAATATGTTAAATCTTTACTCAACATAAAAGATATATATTAAAATAAAACACATCATCATAATTGTAACATTAAAATATTAAATATAAAATTTAAAAAAAGTACATAATATAAAAACATCAGCATTTTTAAAATTCTTGAGTTTAGTTTGTTAATATTTTCTTGCCTTAAATTAAGACTTCGACCCATGACTCAAGTTTGATTTATTGAAGTTCGACTGTAAGCAGCAAGTACATTAAGACGGGCAAATCCCCTCCATCAATGGGCCAATTACAATGAGTGGCCGACGCACTGGTGTTGGTGGCGAGCATCTTAAAACTAATTAAAACGAAAAACGGCATAACAAGCTGCTCATTAAGCAGCCAAGTTCTTTTCCTTTCCCTTGCCCGCCTTTCCTGCGGATAATTATAGAATGGAGAGCGAGTCTGTGCTCCTCAGTGCTAACGAGTAGCTATTGGGGCGGAGGGCGGAGCAACAAGGCCGGGAGATATATGTATACATAGATGGAGGAGCAGGAGATTCCCTTCGGATTCAGCTAACACCCATCTCTGCCTCGTTGGAGTTCATTAAGCAGCATCGGGCGTCCACTTAACGATGTCACTTATACGCCCCATTGTCCCTCGGACCCACAGGCTGAGGGAAGAGTGTTTGCCTCCCCATTTTGCCACTCGGAGCCCAACCCAAACCCAAACCCAACCCACCAGCCCACTCCCATTGAAGGCCACTGCTGCGATGCGTATAAACCGCAAATTGGATGCGATATTAAATCGTCTGTGCCAAAGCGCATATAAATTTTTGTTCAATTTAAAAGAATCTCCCCCAGGGAGAGAGAGAGAGCAAGCGCATGAGAAAGAGAACTACAACGAGAGAAAGTCACCTATAGAGGAACCGAGCGAGAGAAAAAGGTTAGAAGAGTGCGGAAATCGTTTGAGTTTTACATAGGAAGTGTCAACGAAAATGGTTTTCCACACAAAAAATAAAATGAAAAACCAAACAAATATATGTACAAACTAATTAGCAACATTATTTTTAGTCCAAAAAGTATTATAAAATCTAATTAAGCCGCAGAAAGCACCAGGCATTCATGCATACATGACTAAGACCAAACCAGGCGGACACAACCGAGGCAGATATAATAAACAAAAAGAAAATAATGCACAGAAAAAATAAATAAAAGAAGAAAGGAATGTGGCAAAAGTTGAGATCCATTTCGCAGGCAACCGACCGCATAAACAAACAAATTTTGCGCTAAATAATTTGACAATTACTCACATCCTCGACGGGGAGAAGCTGCCTCGTTTCGTTGTTGCCCGTCGTCGGGTGGCTATTACAGTTGAGCGAAGAACTATGTAAAACAGGACTCAGGACTCGGGACCTGCCTCTCCTGTTCTCTCTCTCTCTCTCCGGTCCCTGGTCTCTGGTCTCCTGCTGTGGCTTAGACTTGCAACAGACCATTACATTTGCTAACGAGTGGAAGGCAAATTAAATCATTAGATGCTAGTAGAGATTAGAGCCCTGGCGGGGAGGAGCCAACCCACTCAAAGAACCACTCAACAAGGGGCGTGGAGCGTGGACCAAAGAGAGAGAGAGAGCAAGCGAGCGAGCGAGTGTCACTCAAAGCGGAAACCACCACCACGCCGCCACCACACAGCACAGCCTAGCACAGCATCCGCAGCAGATTTGTCTGCCTCCCATTTAGCAGTTGACTTGCCACAGGCACACATCTGTTGGATTAACAACTCAGAACTCAGACCAACCCTCATTACGCTTCTGGCTCTTGAGCGTGTGAGTCGTCGGGCGCGGATTACGCTCAGGATAATCGAAGGCAGCAGCGGCAGCAGCAGCATCAGCTTTGGCTTCATCGGATATTGGCAGACTCACGCCGGCAGCAGTGGACAGTCGATTGGCTGCCATCCAGGTGACAGGACACGGACACGCATCGCGCAGTGATCTCCCAGTGAAACCCAATTTCTGTCTGTGAAAGCAATAACTATATCGAACGAAGGCCCCAACATGGTCATGCTGCAATCGCCGGCGCAAAAGGCCAGCGACAGTGCATCGGCCCAGCCCGCCGCCGCCGTCGGCGGGTTGATGAGCCCCAACTCGAATCCCGACTCGCCCAAGTCCAACACCTCGCCGGAGGTGGCCAGTGTCGAGGGTTCGGTGACACCGCCGGCCGCCAAGATACCCAAGTTCATCATCAGTGCCAGTGGAGCTGCGGTGGCGGGAAAGCAGGAGCAGGAGCTGAGGTACTCCCTGGAGCGCCTCAAGCAGATGAGCAGCGAGTCGGGCAGCCTGCTCAGCCGCCTGAGTCCCTCGCAGGAGGATTCCCCCGACAAGGATAGGCCCAATCACAACAACAATATCAGTTTGACCAACCACAACACGAATCCGAATCCGAATCTGAGCAATCCCCGACGCTCGCTGTCTCCTCCTGCCTCCGGAGGCAGCTCTGGCAGCTTCACCTCACCTGCCCAGCAGCGCAAGCTCCTGGAACTCAGTGCCGTGCGGCACTTGGCACGGCCGGAACCACTGCAGCATCCACATGCAGCCCTGCTGCAGCAGCATCCGCACCTGCTCCAGAATCCACAGTTCCTGGCCGCCGCCCAGCAGCACATGCACCACCATCATCACCAGCAGCATCAGCATCATCAGTTGCCGCCGCATCATCCGCACCACCAGCAGGCGCATCCTCATCCCCATCCACATCCAGCTGCGGCGGTATTCCACCTAAGGGCGCCCAGTAGCAGCACCACCAGCAGCACCACAGCCCCGCCCTCGCCAGCCACCTCGCCTCTGTCGCCGCCCACCTCACCGGCCATGCATTCCGACCAGCAGATGAGCTCCCCCATCGCACCGCCGCCCCAGAATCCGGCACATTCCTCCCAGGCAGCGCCATCTGATATGGATTTGGAGCGGCTTAAGCTGGTGGCTGCGGTGGCAGCTCGCACCAATCAAGGCCCAGGCCAAGGCCAGGCTCAAGCTCCCAGCACTTCCGCCGCCGCCTCTGCCTCTGCCACTGCCTCCGTTTCCGCCTCCGCTTCCGTGTCCAATGCCAGCACCTCCATCTCCAACTCGAGCTCCGGCTCACCCAGTGGCCGGGATCTCAGCGACTACGGCTTCCGAATACAGCTTGGCGGTCTGGCGGCCGCGGCGGCTGCTGCAGCGGCCACTTCGCGGCAAATCGCGGCTGCTAATTATGCGCGGAGCGACACCAGCGAGGAGCTGAACGTCGATGGAAATGATGAGGATAGCAACGACGGATCCCACAGTGCGCCGTCGGTAAGTCTAAGGGGTTTCTTATGAAGTGTTATGGGGGAAACGGGAAAAGTAGCAGGATTTGTAGATAAATATTGACAGGTTTTATATATTTTATTAAGGGAGTGATTTTCTTTTTTTTTTATATTTTAAATATTTATTTTGATTTAGTGTGCTTATAACATAATATACATTTGGTGAACACAATGGAGAATTTAATGATTAGTTATTACTTTTACCTTAGACATTTTTAATAAATATATGCAAAAACAAGCATCCTGAAAAATTTACTAAACATTGCTATTATTCTTTAAAAATTTATTATTCAGTCAGAACAGATATTTTAGCAATTAATTGTATATTCAAAGGTAATATTCGACCTGTTTTCCAATTAGTATTTTGTCTTATTGCCATGCAAAGAATTTAATTTATAATATTATTAGATATATATATATTAGATTTTAAATTTCTAAAACAATATAGTATAGATTAAATCCAAATGTTATGGCCTTGAGAATTATAAAGTTTTTTACAAGATAGCAAATAGATAGGATGTTGTTAATAAAGAAAAAGTTTTATGAAAGTAGCTTTATTTTTAAAAACATTTTAATGTTGATATCGTCTAATATATCTATATGTAAAGTAGGTTATCTAGACGTTTAACTTTAATATAATAATAATACAATAATGTAAAGAGAAAGACCATATATACCATTAAATTGTTAATGCGATAATCGTGAACAGATTACAATTTTAAAAGGTTATTTTCTCATTAACAAAACGACTCTATAGAAAATGTTTTTAAATACCTAATTCTTATAATTTAAACTCCCTACCTTCCTAATTGAAAATGATCATAAATACATTATATATATATATAAACACAAACCCCCTTACTTTTTAGGTCTGTCCAGTTGATCTGACGCGATCGGTAAATAGTGGCGCCACGGTCAACCCCAACTCCGCCTCGACGAGTGCATCCAGTGATCGAGATGCTGCCACCAAGCGATTGGCTTTCTCGGTGGAGAACATCCTGGATCCGAACAAGTTCACAGGCAACAAGCTGCCAGCTGGTCCCTTTGGACATCCCCGGCAGTGGAGCTATGATAGGGATGAGGAGATGCAGGAGCGATTGGATGACGATCAGAGCGAGGATATGTCTGGTGAGTAGCTGGAAACGAAACATTTTTAAGCCCCTGGGACTGACTTCACACTCGATGAATCGCAAATCACAATGATGGTTAGCTGTCTGATTTTGATTTGATTGAAATCGATGGAAATTCCTGGCACGCCCACTAAACACGTTCCCCTGAGTGTCTCAGCACGCACAGTAAAGGGGGAGGAAAAGGGAGAACACCTGCAAACAGTGTGTGCTCCTCCCCATCATCATCGTGGTCCTCCTGCTCCGGCTGTGTTTTTTCCCTTCGCCAGAGTGCCTGTGGGTGGTTGGCGGTGCATGTTATATTTATACTGCTGCTTGTATCGTTTTTAGGTATGTTTTGATTTTGAATTTGCTTTTCCGAAACTCCCCCCCACTCAGGCAGAAATTTCTGCCATTTTTAAGGCACTGCGATTTCTGTGTTGCCTGCTTTCAGGCGCAAGTCACGTACGGCCGGGTGTGTGTGGGTGTGTGTGTGGTGGGTGGTGTGTTTATGTTGGCCATAAAAGCATTTATATTTTGCGAATGTTCAACGGCAAACAAATGCGCAAATACCAAAGCAAACCCAAAAAAAAGAGGATCTCCGGCCGAGGCACTCCTCGTTTTCCGTACGCAAACTTGTTTAGACCAAAAATGTGCTGCACTCATATCCAATAAGGATTTTCAATAGAATTGCTTTTAATTGATTGATTGATGTTTTAATTGGGGAAAAGCCTTTGCCAGCTGGAAAGCTACGTTTTCTTTTTTTCGCTCTCTATATTTTTTGCTCTCCCAACTGTTTGTCTTGCTGCGGATCAGGTTTCGGTTTTCCAATGATTTCAGTCTTTTTTTTGGGTGCCTTTGCTGCCTTTTTCCTTTCGTTGGCTGGCTAAAATTTTGCTGGAAATTAATTGATTTTCATGCTTGGCTGACTGCAAAGAAATTGCTCAAATAAAAATTTGCAAATTTGATTGAAGTTGTTGTGGGCGGGGCTCGTGGCGATACCATCGCTAAGCCGCTGCCAAAGCGCCAAAAAACAGAGAAATAAGAACGTTCCCATTGGGGGCTTGGAACAGGAGCTGGGAATGGGAGTGGAACTGGGTCTGATTGAGCTTAAGTCCAAGTCCAGAGCGGTTTGTTTGAACGCTGCTCCTGTGATCTGATTATGAAGCGAGTTGACTTAATTGGTAAATGGATGGAGGTTATGGAATGGTGGCCAAACAATTGTAGAAATTTTGTGAGGGGAGTAACTAAGATACTAGAATAGTAAATATATATATATTGCAGTTTAGTTTATTGGATGTTTTCTTTAAATCAATACTTCAAATTCTTGTAATTATAATCCATATGAAAACCATATTTAATTTGGTATATAAAGAGGATTTGGCCATAAACTTTTTTACAACATATGTTTTGCACTCTTTGTGCTCTTATAAATATTTTTTAAAATACCTCAAATATTTCAATTGCCTAAGTATAATCCTTCTGCTAGTTTCATTTAACTGATATTGATATTTTGATTATCCAACAAGAAAGATATACATTTCTTGTCCATTAATTAAACCCTTAACACTACTTTTATTGAGCAATTCGTTAAGCGCCTAAGTACGAAATTATAAACACGGAAAATGGCGTTTTCCTATAGCTCTCTACTGGCAACTACAACCACATACATCCCCATCATTATCAACGACACATTATCGGCCATTGCTGCGTGTTGTCGGCTGTCGGCTTTGCTGTTTGTGCATTTGTGTTTGTGTTAATAAAACACAATTAACTTCATCAATGGCGGGGCGGTGGCTCCGGACATAACTGCTAATAAAACCGACTCAATGGCCGCGCCAACGACCCCATGAAGGGGGCTGAAAGCTGCCGGAGAGTGGAGTCGAGTGGTTGCAAACATACACACGAGCACACAGAGCCACAGACAGGCAGACGCGGAAACTTGGCCAGGGTAATGATGTTGGAAATAATTATGTTGCCGGCAGTTTACAGCAACCCCTAGGCGGATATGCCAGCCAGACAGTCAGACAAACGCAGCCGAGTAAGTGTGTGTGTGCATCACGCATACGCACTGTTTGCGGGCGGGCATTCAACGACTGTTGGTTGGTGTTGCTGTAGTCATTAATTAGCAAGGTACTTAATTACCGCACATTCATTAGGCGCTTCAATGGCGCTGTCGCACACAGACAGAGGCGGAGGCAGGAGAGACAGAGATCCCCCGATTTTATGAGCCATTGGGTGGAGGTGTTAATGCCACTGCTGCCTCTCCGGTCGCTTCGGCTTAGATTAGCGTAATTATGCGGCCCTTTGTCATTGCGACTAATTAGATTTTATGGCTGCAAAACCGCCTTGCCTTGGCGCAACTCTCTGCCCTCCGAAGCTGGTTAATAATTCATAAATATTACGCATACGCCACGCTGGCTGCCTGCAACTCTCCAAGGCGCCATTCGTTGCGTTTTAGGCGCAGCAATTTGCATTTCATTTAAATTGCAAAGCATAAAACTAACAACACGACACACACACACACATTTGCAACAATAAAGCCACATATTGTGTGCATAATCCAGATAGCCGGGAAAGCAACTGAAATGCGCCCCAAAAGTCATATGAAAAAACATGCGATAACCCAGTGCTGGGAGGGGGGAAATCCGAGAGGGGTGCCTGGGCCAGCATTTAAATGTGGGAGGATGGGGCAGGAGCAGTGAACGGAGAAGCAACCCCCGAAACGAACGAACGAAAATGTAAAATGGCTGCGAAAAACTTTTATTCTTTTTCAGCACTCAATTTGGCGCGCTCGTCGTCTCTCTCTTTTGCTCAAGTGCGTGTGTGTGGGTGGTACAAGGACTCGGGGGAGTCCTGAGCCCGAGTCTCTCTCTCTGTGTGGGTGTGTGAGGAGGAGAAAAGCGGTCTCCATTTCGCCTCCTTGCTGCCGCTGTAAAGTCAAGTTAAGCGACAGTTTCGAGAGCTCGTCGCTCGGCTCGTTTTTACGAGTATATCCGTCCATCAGCAACTCATTTATTATTTTATGAAAATGGCAAAATGAGACGACAAACGCTCCCCGGGGTCGCATTGGCCAGGCGGATGCGATTACAATGATTGCCCCGGGCACAAAGAACTTCAAATTTATAAGCTATTTCGGGCCACTGTCTGTGTGCATGGTAATTTCTGCGCCAGTTTGTGGTAATTAACGCTCGGATTTCATAATTAAGTTTAAATTGTATGTTGTAATTCCAGCCACCCTCGGCTTGCCTTTCCCCAAAACTGCACCCGTGCATGTAAGCTCACTCTTTTCGAGTCTCCTTGCTCCTGCCTGCTGCTGTCGCCGTATCATCAAAATTGCTTATGAAGTGCTTTCGCCATAATTATAATTAACAGGCCCCATTTTGTTAATGGCAAACGCCAGACAGATACGAATGGGGCAATTATTTTTTGGCTTTTAATGGTGGTGATCAGGTTGAAACGATGTTGGAGATCTTAAAGAGGTTTCCAATAGTGGGTATGTTTACGCAGGACTACAAGGAATAACATTATAATTTAGATATTAAGCCAGTAGATGGAAATTCATGCTGAAGAATGAGGTCTAAGAACTTAAGACTTTTAAGGTATAATTTTAAAACAAACTTAAGAGGTGGATTGATTACTTTCGGGTTTTGCATTATAAGAAGCCATTTAATATTTAACCCATTTATTTACCTTCGAAAATATATTTAAATTAGTTAAAATATTTCTTGGACTTCTTAGAATTAACAAAATTTGTTTCTATAAAATTTGTATTTTCCAAACGGACTGAAAGATATTTAAATTTAAGGGAAGCTATTTGATATCCTTGCCCATTTTCAGGTACACAAATGTTAGCTAGTATACCTTCCTCCCTTCCCAATTCTTGCTCTAAGTAAGTAATTAAGCGGGATCCGTTCAGTGTAATTAAACGATTCACTCAGTCGGCGAACAAATATTGAACTGGGGCCGACGGGAGGCCGCTTTTCATGTTGCCATGCTGCATGTTGCATGCTGCCATGTTGCAGTTCATTTGAATGACCACCGTAATTAGGCACCAATCTCTCGCTCTCTCCCACCCACTGGCAAATGCGGTTGAAACGCTTATTAACGCGGCCGAAACTCGATCCTTTTGATTTTTCCTGCTGCGTTTGTTTGACATCGCATTAAGCGGCTGTCTGTCTGTCTGTCTGGCCTTTGAAGTATGTGTTTTTTTCGGGGGAAAAGGGCTGTTAATTCAATTGACTCAAACCAATTGTGGTCAGGGCCAGTCGTCGACTCGAATCGGTTAGATATATTGATGCGGCGGCCTCTAATGTGCCATTAATGCATATCAAAGTGGCTGCAAACACTCCACAGCCCATTACCACTTTGCGGCCGTCGCGAAATTCGTTAAATATTAAATGAAGCGTTCACGTTAATTTTCGGTTTAATTGCCGTCCAGTCTGCGGTGCACTTTTAGGCGCATCACCGCCCACTCCCCGCCCTCTTGGCCCCAAAGTTTCCCTTCTAATTTCATGCAAACACGGCCAATCATGTTGGCCAATTACGGGGACCAGCGCAACAGCATCCTTGACGGAGGGTTGACACTTAACCGACCCTTTTTCGCCTGGCTGAATTGATTCCGCCGCATTGAAAGGGGTCCGCCGCAAAATCGCTTTTCGCTGGCACGAAAATTGGTTAACAAGCTAAGTTTTCATAGATAGATGGAGTATTTAAAGGGGATTTCTATAACTTCTTGGCTGCTTTTCGATTTTATTTTTAAAGAATTTATAGTGAAAATGGTGAATACTTTTTCCAATAAGAAGTTTTGTTATTTGGTTTCTACATAAGGTTCGATGCTGCAGAGGTCTTTCAGGAACATCTTATAATATTTTATATGAATTTGGTTTTCCTGATTTATATCCTTAATCCTTGAAAACAAATGCTAAAATCCATGTAAGGGGGCTCACCCTAATTGATGATAACTGGTAACTGATACCCAGCTGAAGGACACACCCTCGCTTGGCCAGTTGGCGGCCAGCCTTAATTGAATTTTGATTGTCGAATCATGGCAATCGAATCGTGGCCAGACACAGCACCCATCTCTGGGCCAGCATTCGCATGTGCGTCAACATGTGCCGAAAAATTCCAATTAATCCAACAGTGATGCGGTAGTCGAGGTGATTGATTTCCCTTTGCCAATTCCGCCGGACACGGTCCTTGGTCTGTGATGGATGACCCGACCCCGACCCCGACCCCGACCCCGACCCCGACCCCGACCCCTGACCCTTTTGACTTATGCAAAAGGAAATAGATACATTGAATTGAACCCTGCTCCTCCTTGTCTTTCTTGCAGCCCAGGATCTGAACGACATGGATCAGGATGATATGTGCGATGACGGCAGCGATATTGACGATCCCAGCAGTGAGACGGACTCGAAGAAGGGCGGCAGCCGGAACGGAGATGGAAAGTCCGGCGGAAGCGGGGGCGGTGGTGGAGGTGGCTCCAAGCCGAGGAGAGCTCGGACAGCCTTCACCTACGAACAGTTGGTTTCGCTGGAGAACAAGTTCAAGACCACCCGGTATTTGAGCGTCTGTGAGAGGCTGAACCTGGCCCTAAGCTTGAGCCTAACGGAAACGCAGGTGAGAAAATTGTTCTCTTGGGAAGTAGAAGTAGTAAAAATCAAGGAAAATCTAAGACCATATCTTGAAAAATATCTCTCTTTATATTTTTATATATTTTATATTTTCTTTTTAGGTGAAAATTTGGTTTCAAAATCGGCGAACCAAGTGGAAGAAGCAGAACCCCGGCATGGACGTTAACAGCCCCACCATTCCACCGCCCGCTGGTGGCTCCTTCGGACCGGGCGCCTACGCCAGCAGCCTGCTCTACCCCCACGCTGTGCCATATCCGCCATACGGACCCTACTTCCATCCCCTGGGCGCCCATCATCTCAGCCATTCGCACTCATAAAATTGCAAGATGCAACAGCGATTGTTGCAACTGTTCGAGAAGCGAGGGAAGCCCGAGGGCGGCAACCTGCTGGCTCCCAAGGATAAACTGTAAATGCCAAACTGCTTTAAGTGTGTGTGCGTGTTAACTCCTACGTTATGTCCCCCGATTACGTGCTGTATATAGTTCTTGTAAAATACATAAATATGCTATGCTAGTGCTTAGAACCTCGAATGCCATATCTAGAATTAAATTATACAACTACTTGTAGCGTTTAAGTGGCAAGCAAAATCAAAAGGAGCAAACAAAAATTGCATAAATGTCAAGTGAAAAATAAACATTTTAAAAACCACCCGAGAAGGATACTTATTTCACCATTAGGGGCGGGGGGAGGAGAGGACATCACCGTGTGAAATGACAGGACAACAATGCTAAGTCAAGTGTAAAATTTTAAATTTGCTTCTCATTTGCCATCAGGGGCTCAGGCACTCAGCCACACACACACACCCAGCGATTCAATTATGTGGCAAACGGATGCGAATACGAAATTTCTTAATCCGATTTGGGTGATACAATGCCGGCTGCCGACTGCCGACTGCCGGCTATATCTTCCTGTTCCTGTGAAGTCGGGCGGCGCGAGGGGTTGTCAAAACAGTGACAAGCAAATGAATAAATTCACGCGCGCACACCTCCCGTCCATTGATATTATAATCGCCTCAGAGAGTGAGTGTGTGTGGGCCAAGATGCGTATAATTGAAACAGAAATCCATGCATGGCCGGTCATTTTGGCCGGATCCGGATCCGGATGCGGATTGACTGCGACTGCCGCTGACAGCGGTGCACAAAAGTAAACAAGGGCACGGCTTCGGTCTGGGAACGAGTCCTACCCGAGTCCTTTGTATCTATTTGGAGGCCACTCTCTCTCCTTTGCGCGGAAGTACTTAACTCTTTTTTGGCTGCCTTCCTTTTTAAATTGCTTAAATAATTGATTAACAATTTTTGCTCTTGCATTTGTTTAAAGCTTTGGTTAAGTACTTTGCAATTAGTCGCACAAATCCTATTTGCACGTCACACCCACACACACGCCTGTGTCAGTGCACAAGGACTCGCTCGTCTGTCGGTGTGCGTTAATTTCTGTAAATGTAAGTCCCTAAATTATTCAGCTGCAGACATGTGAGCAAATTCAAACAGCCGAGAACCGAGTGGGAGCGTGGCAGGGCGAGGAACAGAGAGCTTGTTTAATTTGCATAAAATTAAATGCTAATTTTAGTTGCACAAATTTCGCCACGAAAACTTTTGACGATGGAGGCGGAGAGGGGGTTGTTAGGTGCTGCAACACTCGAGTATGTAATACAGTTCCCTTGGGTTCTGCAAAATAACAATGAAATCGATTTTAGAATAATATATTCTAATGTGAAAGCTCAAAACAAATAGTCCCTTCAAATACTGAGAAGTTTGCTTTTATTAATTTAATATATATATAAATTATTTAATTATTGTAAATTATCTTGTACATACTATGACATTACTCTTGGGAATAAAAGTTATATTTTTCCCTCTTTCCAAATTTTCAAAAGATATTATATTCTATCTAGCTAGTTAGCTAGGGATTAAGTTATAACTTTACTCATCCCAAACATATTTAGTACATAGACGGCTTTATTTTAAGTTTTGTAAATATTTTTGCTCCATAGTTTTAACTGAAAAAGTCCTGGAAAATAACACAAGTAAAGAAGTTGATGTATAATCTTTCCTTGTGCCTGCAAAGAGTGCACTAAAAATTCCCAAGTCTGTATTCTGCGTTACGCCAGTTTCATAGCCTCCCAAAAATGCGGCTTACTTTGAGAAAATAGTCTTGATTTAGCGGATTAGACTTGAAGTAAAAACCTGTATAAAATGTATAAATAATATAAGTAACATTATTTAAATTATTTTTTGGTAACTTTCCAAGACTTAAGAGATACCAAAAATTCTAAAAAATAATCCTAATAATATTGATAGCTAACAATAAATAACAAATATACATTAAAATTAATAAAATTATGATATGTTGTATTTAATATACCCTTTTCTCAAGTCACACTATATGGATAAACATTTTCTCAAGACATTTTCTTAGCCAAAGTCAGCCCAAATTTAACGCCGTCTTTCGGATAATCCTGGTTTGTGTTAATAAGAATTTTTTTTAAACTGTTCTCGTCGCAACTCGATCTGAAATGTATATATTTTGGGGTGTAAATTAGGCCTGACACTGAGCCCCCTTGCAAGTCAGTGAAACGATAAATTAACGCCGCCTCGGCCAGCGCTAAGCTACCCTTAACGAGGCCCAAGGCCTTGACGCAAATCCAAGACAATTGCTTTTCAATCCAGTTTGTCACAGCCACCTTGCTGCGGAACTTCCTCCAGTGTCAGTCTCCGTGGGTTTTCCGCAGAATCAAAACGCGACACTCACACAATTAAGTTGTTTTCCCCGCCCCCGCCATTTTCCATTAATCTGGACTGGGTTTTTCCCAGAATTTGAATTCGATTTCGAGCCCTGTGTTTTGTGGGTCGCATTGGGTTGGGCTCGGCGCTTTTTTAGTCACGCTTTTCACGAGGGCCTTCTTATGCGCCTGAATTGCTCCAGATTACGCATACATCACGTCAGAGTCCTGGCACTCGTCCTCGTCCTCGTCCTCGTCCTAGTTCTAGTCCGCTTCCTAGGAAGTGTGTATGTGCCGCGTTGGTGTGAGCAACATTTAATCTGCACCATTGACTTTCTCCTTCTCCGCTCTCTGGAGAACCCTCCCCGCGGCTGGTTGGGAGCTAGTAAATTTGATGCGAATATTTAGTTTGTCTGCGTTATCGGCGCGGCTTTATCGAAACTTATTGTGTTTGTTTAATTGAATTTGGATTGCTGCGACAATTTCGCGTCTGAGTGCGCTCCAAATACGCTGCCGGGGCAGAGATAAATACGGATCAGGATCTGGGTAGCTAGTAGCTACTGGCTGCTCCTACAGCTTGCTTGAAGCGCGGAGGATGTCTAATGAGTGAGTGGTAGATAAAGTTGCGACTTAGTTTAGTTCATTTAGTTTGCCATTTGCCAACGCATCCATCTTTTTGTCTGTCTGCAATTAAAACTTAATAAGTGGGCCACGCCCCCCGTAACCCCACTGGATATATACATATATATATTCGCATGTGTACATATGCGCGCGGCCCATATAAATTATGGCCTGAAGTTGACATAAACAAGCTCCCAAGAGTCCTTTTGCCCAAGTTATATGACAGATTTGCGCAGAGCATTTTGATGAAGCATCCAGGGGGTGGCCGAAGGACACGCTAAAGTGTCACCAGGGAGCTGATGGGCGGCGGGCACATGTGTCTCGGCCCAGGGGGTGGGTTGCAGTCCTTTGTCCTTTGTTGTTTTCCAGGCGAATCACATTTTGATGATTGTCAATGTGACTTTAATGCCATTTTTCAACTTCAACTGCCTGCCCCCACGAGGCACGTGCAAAAGGGCTGTTCCAGAGACACTGATCGTAATGCTGACATCTGTGGATTAAATTGCAATTTGTGCTCATGTAATATTGAAGCCGGGAAGTGTAACGCGTTTGCCGGCATTGTTTGCGCGACATTAACTGGTTCGGTCGGTGTCTTCCGCTCTCCCGGGCTATTAATATTTGAAATTGCGCATGGGCAATAAAATTGTAAAACGCCTTTGTGCTGCAAATAATATTTGATGTTCTTATGGTCGATTAACGGGGTCTATAACGGGGGCAGGGAGATAACCAGGCCACATAATTTAATACAAATGTGTCACATTTGCGAAAGCAATAAATACTCAACCGAATTTCGAGTCTGTAGAGTTTATTTCTCGTTAAGTTTGTACATCGACTTGAAGGTCTACAGGTGTCACAGACTCTCAATGTGGCCGGTTTATAGGTCTCGATTTATCTACTTGCAAAGTGTGTAATGGGCATGTTGCGGGTGATGTAGTAATCCTCAATGTTCATTTCAAATGCATCTCTCCGAATTGTCAGTAGGATCGTGGAGAATGTGGTCGATGCCACATCAAAATGAAACACCATTGTGGTTTCATTCTCACTCCTAAGGGAAAAGAAAAACAAACAAAATAGATTCAAATGAAAGTAGGTCCTCACCTGAGCACGGCGGTCGGGAACTTGATCTCCATGAAGGCGCTAAACTTCCTATGGGGCGACAGGGGGAAGTGGTTAATCCGGTTCCAGGTGGACCGCGACAAGCTGAGATTGGGATTGACCTTGCGCTTAAACCGCACCTCCAGGCGGTATCCGGTCATGTAGGTTTTGTTTTCATTCTCAATGGAACGGATCGTCCACAGTTCGCCATCACAAAGGACCGTAGGACGCACACACAGCCGCTCCGCGTCGAGAACTGGCAGGCTGGTGTAGAGGAAGGCGCAGCCCATCGACTGCATGATAGTGGTCACCGTGAGGATGATGCGCTTCGCAATGGGATCCAGGCCCGCGGGAACACCATCCACGCAGACGAGCTGCGGGCATGTGAGAATGGCGAAGGCGTAGTACAGGAGACGCTCCTCGCCGGTGGTGGAGAAGCGCGTCGATCGGTTGCTGCACTGGTATAGTCCCAGCATCCGGATCAGTGCTTCTGTGACCTCATGGGCGGCAGCCTTTGCATGGCCGTGGAACAGGGCCTGGATGTAGAGCAGCTGGCGCGGCGATAACTCGGGGGGCAGATTTTCGCTCTGTGGACAGTATCCCAACATGCGGTAGGTCTTGCTCCGTTTGCGGCGCATGGAGTGGCCGTGGATCCATACCTGGCCGCTCTTCAGCTTCGCCTCGCGCACCAAGAGCTTAAGCAGGGTTGTCCTGCCCGAATCGTTTAATCCGGCAATGTTGAGGCACTCGCCCCTGGAAGGATAGGAGGGAGAGTGTAATATTTATTATTTGACAGGGCCGCACTTGAACTCACTTGGCCAACGTAAGGTTAAAACCCTCGAGCACCTTCACCTTGCCATACCGACTGACCAGGTCCACGGCCACAAGAGCTTGCTGGCTGCGTTCCTCTGGCGACAAATTAGAACCCTTCTCGCGTTCGATGAGAGCGGATGGATCGTCAGATATCTTGGCTTGAGCCCGACTGCTGCGAGAAGTATTTTCCCGATCGAAAGAGGGCTGAATTTTGTCCTTAGATCGCAGGCACTTGGCAAATCCCTCTATGTTATGATACTCCGAGATGAATAGTAGAATGCCGGTTAGAACGATCCACGCCCCCAAAACATAGAAGTCATCGATTACTCCGTCCTCGATAACTGAAGGATGATTATTAGGGATTGCTTATGAGAAAACGCACCCGGGAAGAAGTACTCTCCGATGGCAATACCTCTTCCCGAGTGCTGTTTAGGGATTCAAAACTCAACAGTCGCAATTGGGCTCAGTTCTGCCGTTATAGACCTTTATGGAGGTGAACCTCACCACCGGATCAGAGCAATATAAATGGCTTTCGTAGATTTTAAAGATCCTCAGAATGAGTACCGCGCTCACGTACTGGTGGAACATCCACAAATAGTCGGGTCGGAGGCCGATGCTACTCCTGACGCTCGCTACGAATAGGAGAAATCCCAGGCAGCTGATAAAGGACACCAATATAAATCCGTAGACGGGACTTCGGCAACGGCTCGCTATCAAGTGCGTAAGCAGAATCATCAGTAGGGCAGACATCGTAATACCCAGCAGCAGCATCACTGCGGGAGCGGGAATTGAATGGCAATAGCACGAGCACGAACAGATGAATGGACTCACAATAAAAGTTCGCGTCGTGTTCTGGGTGAGCGTAACAGGCCACCAGGAACACCAGAACTATAATAAACAAAAGCTGCTGAAAGATGTCGTAGGCGATCGTGAATACCCAAAAGCTGAACTGCCGGGCTCCGGCTAGGAACTGATGTTTCTGGTAACCGGATTGCTCTCGGATGACGTTCAGGGCATGCGCTGGAGTTATAAAGCAGAGCGCAAAAGATATTGTGGAGGCTATTATGATGCCAAAGGCTTGGGTTCCAGGCGGAAATACGTTGATCTTCGACTGGAATGGAAGCGTCACCAGGGTCACGTCAATGGTGGCCTCGTCGCCCATGAAGAATCTGGGGGTGTGAGGAAATTAAATCGATAATTTCATGAAACGGATACTAATGGCAGGCATTGCAATAGCCTAGCAAAGACCTGAATAATGGGAATCCGCCTGTCCGCATTCAGTGTTTACAGAGCTTTACCTCTGATCTCTTCCATAAAGTATCTCAATTCAAGCGGATGAGAAACTCACCTGGCTATCGCATTGTGGACAAGGTTGAGGCTAATGGGAGCTATGTGCAAGGGAATGACGCTGAACCAGGCGGTTATCAGGGAGCGGTCGAAGGTCACCCCAAAGTCGTAGGCCATGTTGACGATGCGGGAGAATTCGGAACTGTGCGTCAGCGCGTATGCGCCATCTCTACTTCGGCCTAGATTCGTCACCTCGGAGTCATACCAGTACAGGAAGTCCTTGTAGTTTGCGTTGATTTCCTCCAAGTCATTACCCACGTCGACGAGCTCAGTGAAGGCTCTAATGTCATACATCATGCTGAGGTTGTAGGTCAACGGAAGCAGATCAAAGTGCTTGCCATAGATGAAAGCGCCAGAGAAGGCGCAAAGCGCCGCCATTAAAAAGGTAAGAATCTCCACGAGTATGATAAGCCAATGTTTGAAATCAATAATTAGTCGTTTGTAAATTACGGCTCTAAAGGGAGTTAAAAAAATAAGAAAAACCAAATGTATGAATATAGATGAACTCTTATGGAACTCAATATCAAATCTATCGGTTAATTTATAGATACAATCGAAAAATAATCAAAGAATTGTTAATTAATTAACTTTTTTACCGATCACATTTGAAGCTCATTAAAAACTATGGGATTGACCTTTGTCATATTCCGATAGATCAAACAAATGATAAGTCGATAGTCTATTTTAACGTTAAATTAACGATTAATATTAAACGATTAATATTAAATTAACGATTAATATATCGGACATCGCGTCAAATATATGTATACATATATGTTCGCCACATTTGAAGCCTTAATACAGCTTTATATTTTGCTAAGCTCCGATATCGATTACATACCTGAGGTGCAGGGGCCATAGCCCACATCCACTCTGCCGCCTATTAGGATTGGCTGCGGCCAAGGTCGCAAAATATTTATTAATGAGGACATTCGGATTATCCTGCCAGCCAAGAGTTCCGCCCATCTGGTCCTCTTCATCGCATCCGAAGCGTAAAAAGATCTCCTCCGTGGAGGTGTCCCGGATACGAAAACTGACCACATCCAGGCGCTCCATGTTCTGCTCCAGGTCGTCGATCAGCCCCGGAAACTGATCCTCATCCTTGTTCTCCAAAATGAAGTTGACCTTAAAGCCGAAGTTCGACTCGATGGTCAAGTTAGGCAAATGCCTGTTCATCAGGGCAATCAGCTCCTCGATGTTACAGTTCTTGCCCTTCATACAAATCTATAGATACATGGGTTTAGGAAAAGATAATATTTGAGATGGGATCTTACCAATCGGAAGCCATGTCCATACATATTTTTCAGAAAAGGCTTAGTGCCGGTACACTTCAGCTCTCCGTTTGACATAATTGCCATGCGATCGGCAATGGTCTCGGCGAGCGTCGTCGTGTTGACCACAACGATAATGGTGCGGTAGGACTTCTCCTCGTTGATCAGGGCCCAGATCAGTGCCTTCGTGGGGTTGTCCAGATCGGAATATATGTCGTCTATCAGGATAATGCTACTGTGGCCCACAAAAGCACAGCAAATGCTGACCAGAACCAAGTGCCGGGGCGTAAGCTTCTTCAGCCGCTTGTCCTTCAGATGGTCGATTTGCAGGGCATTCATGAAGTAGCTAACATGTCCGTCTATATCCGGTTTACTATTCATGCCCTTTACCCGGCAAATGAAACGCAAGTGGTCGATGACGGTCAGTCCAGTGATCAGCATATTGGTACCGAGAGCGAGGCCCAGCTCCATGCAAGCCGCCTTCCTCTCTGTCAGCATATCGTAGTTGGCGACCGTGACATTGCCGCGGCTGGGCTCTATCAGGCCAGCCAGAATTTTGAGCAGTGTGCTCTTGCCACAGCCATTGTGGCCCATCAGAACGGTGACCTCGTTCTCATACACATTCCACGTAAAGAAATTCAAAGCCGGTCGATACTTGGCCCCGAAGCGTTTGCACAGCTTCTTGATCTTCAGCTTGAAGAGCCGATTCGACGGCTCAACCTCGTAGATTTTTGTCGAGTTCACGTCAATGCCTCGCACCTGATTGTTGACATTTTCTGTATAGTCCAGATACTGGTCTTCGGGCATGTTGTTTGCCCTGGCCTCCTCCTTATTTATTCTCTTCGCCGAGCGCTCGCCCATGCGCCATATGTCCATGTAAAGGCCGATGCCGCAGTAAATCAAAGAGGTCACCAAAAATATCCAAATGCTAGTGTGCACTGGGAGGGCACATTGGCGATGGTTGTAACTGTGCTTCATAGTATCAAAGCTTTTGTGAATGATCGGCTCGCGATCGATAATGCACTGGAAAATCGCAAATAACACAACATTGGGAATCAAGTAGGTCACGTATCGGAATGCCCAGGCCGTCTTCGTCACGCTGTTCCACAGGACAAAATTGGGCATATGGAAGGCAATCCATACGATTGTGGCCACTCGAACGGCAGAGTGAGGGTCGGTGAAGAACGATGCCACCATGACCACGTAGGAAGCCGCTACGGTGCTATATGAGACTAGCGCCAACAAGAGGACGTGCCAGGGCGTTTGCGTCAGCACCGTGTCATGTAGGTTCCAGGGCACCTACACAGTAAAAATATGATAGATGGACAGATATCGAAGCCTGTAAGTGTTGATGTGCTCCTACCTTCATAAGGACTATAATGATTAAGCTGCTTAGTACGAAGCAAACCAGGCAAGTGATGTACCAAGAAAAAAATTGGGCCAGATTGCCAATGCTCATATTGACCAAGTACAAGCGCATGGTCGTCTGCTTCTCTTTAACTATTTCCTAATAAAGATATCAGAAGGGGGTGTATACAAGAGATTTGTTTTAGAAATATCCAAGAGACTACGTACTACTTTGCCCTATTTGGGATAATTGGATTGGCTGACCTTACCAACTCTCATCAAAAACATTAGAATTACCAAGATGACACACGATTGCATGCTGGCTTTTGAACTGGCTTTAGGCCGTCATAGACTAGGTTCAAAAGCCATATTTTTACGCTTTTAACTTTGTGAGAGCGGAGAGAGCGCGATTGTCGTTGCCATTAAAAAAGTAGTCCCATATTGTAAAACGAATGTATGGATGTTACTCATCTTAATAGTTCTAATGCCTTTGCTCTTACTCACCCAAACGAGGATCAGGGAGGGAAACAGAAAGCCGACCAGGATGAGTAGTGACAGACAGCCTTCCAGCGCTTCCAAAAGCGGATCCTCTCTTGTCCCCAAGATCGGAAAGCGGCGTAGCACTATATCTGGGGTATTCGGATGGACGATAGATTTCAGGTACGACTCGGAGACGAACTTCTGTATATGGATAAATCCCTCGCGAACGTAACCCACAAATCCGCCCTCGTACGGCTGATTGAGGCGATCAAGGGTGATGGCCTGCGGATCGTGCTGGTACAGGGTGTACCAGTTGGCCCGGCGAAAGTCGCCGTCAATCTGCCTCAGCTCGCTGGGCATGATGATATCGTAGGCAAAGTGTGCAGAGCCGGGAAAATAGAAATTGGGATCATTGAAACAGATGCCCGCGAACATGGAGTCCTCCAAAATCCTCTGGCGCAACTGATGACAGTCCTCGAAACTGACCAATTTCATTGGCTCGAACTTCGCCTGTGCGTCGGTCATTACCTCCTGGAACTTTTGGTAATCATTCGGAGCCCAGCCAATGACCAGATCGGGCGTGAATGGATTCCGCGTAATGTTGTGGCTATCGGCCACCTTACGCGCCCTCTCCAACCTTTCCACCATCTCGAACCAACATCTCTGCAGATCGATGGCATCGTAGATCGTGTCCGTGCGAACTCTCGTCGGGACAATGAACCTCAGCATCACCGCGATACCAACGAACGCAGGTGGGCACAGAAGGATGAACATCAGCTGCAGCGGATTGCCCACCTGCAGCTTGAAGTTCTTCCAGCTCATCAGGTAGAACTTCCGGAAGTACTCCCGTATGGCCATCGTTGATGTATTTGATTATTTTCGATTTTATGAAAGATGAACTAGCCTTTGGAATGCGCAGCTAACAACTGGCTCTAGACCTACTTGTATTACAAAATTCAATAAATCATAATAATCAATAATTCTATTTAATCAACATAAATCGTACGTAAGTGTTATAGGGAATCTCCCGAGGGACTACTTCCTAACTGACCACAGAATCATCCGATATCAAAAAAATATAATGCATTTGTTAAAGGATAAGTGTCCAGAGTCACAAGGCGCTTTTATTTTAAAATTTTTTTTCCTGAATTGTTTTTCAACTTGAAGACCCCGAATTTTGAAAAAAAACACGTTACTTTGTTAAATAAAAATATAATATACTTTAAAATTTAAAAAAGTCGAAAGAAGTAACATTTCAATTAGTTAAAGACCATATCTGCCAAATTTCAAAACGATTGGTCCAGTAGATTTCGAGTTATCATACGACACCGACTTTTCAAATGGCACTTTTTAGGTGCACGCTTTTAATTTTTATACTCATACAAAACTCAATTTTGCTATGATCGGTGTGAGTTTATAATACAAAATAAATAAAAAATGAAAAACCATACCTTACAAATTAACAAATTTATTACAGTTATTAAATTATATCAGATTCTTAAATCTTAAATAACTTTATTACCTTACCAAAGGAAAAACAAAAGGAAATATAAGAATAACTTCTATTAAAAAAGTTATTTAGGAAAAATAAACTTTTTAAATCTAAAAAACAATAATAATAATAAAAGATTTATTGACAAACGCAAAAAATA
>JAEIIJ010009280.1:0-12159 GCA_018904815.1 Drosophila ogumai | reverse complement strand
AAGATAACGGTTTGAGCAGTGTGAGCAAATTGAGCCACTGCGTGCCCATCGCTGGTATAGATAATAGTTTATGCCTATTGTTTTTTTGAGACTTGTTCTTTTAGTATAAAGTTAAGAGTTCGATTTATCATTTACGGAGCAAGCACAGTGCTGAATTCCACAAACAATCAGAAGAATGAAGCGACGACGAGTACACAAATTTTAAGACTATTGTCTGCGGGCGTGACTTCAAAGTTCCGACATTTCTCGTCCGGCGAACAGGAAGCCAAGCCATGACTGTGACTGTGTATGTATTGTATGACTGAGTGCAATTGCCGAACGGATTCGGATTCGAACAGTCATGCTAAGCCAATTTTTGCCAGAAAGATAGCCGAAACTCCAGTTCCTCGCGTATGGCGGATGTGGCTCCAAATAATTTACGGGCAAGGTCTCGGGCCTTCGAGAGCGGTAAACTGACCTGCGTGTGCCCTCCTCCTTCTCCACTCCCAACCTGTCGCAATTTAAACAATGCCCACTCACTCCCACTCCCACGATAAATCCACGTCCCAATGAATGTGACAAGAATGAGAATTTAATATGCAAAAAGCGTTTCCGCCAAGAGCGAGCGAGATTCGCTAATGAAATTTGCATAAAATTAAGAAATTAAGCTGGCTGGAAATGGAGGCATCACTGCCTAAAACAGCACAATTACAAGTAAAGTAAGTTCAAGAGGAGGGTACGATAAAAAGCCTGGTAGAGCATTTACCTTTTTTGGGAGTGTCCAGTAACACTGGAAGAAAAGTTCTTGAACATTTGGATTTTTGCCTATGATAATATGTTTTTCACACCTTCAGTCAATTGTTTAATTTTGTAATCTATTAAACATGTTTATCGGCATTTATAATAATACGTGCTCGCAAGAGGGGTCACGCTTTACTATAAAGTTGTAAAAGACCACTTGCCCTCGGACCCAAAAAAAAAAGGGAATATAAAAGAAGCTCTGTTCGGTTTTTTTCTTTTAGCTCTTTGAGAGATAAAGATATTTTGCACAACTTCTTGACTCGTTTCTCGCTCTAACTTCCACAATGCCTGCAATGTACAAGCAAAGAAGCAGAAGCAGTTCAGTTTTGAAAGCGAAACCAAAGTTTAATTAATGACATACAAAAAATAACAAACATATAAACAAATAATACCAAATTAAGAATTCGGAATATCATTTCTATACTACTTCTATTTCTATGTTAGAACCTATATTAAGTGTATTTTTTATGAGTGTAAAGATATAAAACGATATAAAACTGACTCATCCCGAATTCGTAATCGTGTCCAGGGAAACAGTAGCTCAAACCCGTAAAAAGTGCGCAGTAAACGGATTTAATTATGCCTGTCACATGCAAATGTTTTACATTTGGCGAGTGGATTCGCTCGATTCACCCGATTAACATGCCATTTGTGTCCATTTGAGTCACTGGAGTGAAGTGTGGAGTGTGTTGACCAACAATTAGCATTGCGCATCCAAATCTGTTGTCGTCGCTGCTTATGCAATCGCAGCTAGTTTATGGATTCACTCACTGATTAAATAAACGTGCATTTGGCCTCCAGACCGATCACGAGAGCTTTTGCTATCTTGGGAAACGAAGCTCGGATTAGGGAAATGCTTATGTTTGTATCAGAGAATCATAAGATGGCGAGACCTAAGAAATTTGTACATTGGAATCTGGTCTAGTGAAGAGATTGTGTGTGAAGCATTCTATGTTTTTTTTTTTTTTTGCAGAGATAATACAGGTTTTTTCATTATCGTGGCTACAACATGGCAAAAATATGTGATACATCAAAATATTTATAATATAATATATAAAATATATGAAAAACTTTGCAATTTTAAATTCACAATCTAAAGGTATTAACCTTTTCATAAATATAACATTTAATAGTTCAGGCACAATCTCTTACTTTCCTAGATTTGAATAAAAATGTATTCTGTAGATTTATTCAGTTTCGATTTAGCAACCTTAAGAAGAAGTGCTTTCATAATCATATTAAGGCAAAGAAAAGTTGGGAATTCGTCTAACTTTGTAATAAGTAAGTTCAATTTCAATAAAAAACTAATAAGACATCAACATCTGAATAATTGTCTTGAAATTAAATATCTTACTGGAAGGAATAAATATGAGTTTTAATAAATGTCTTAAAATGAAATATATTAATGGCGAAAAAAATAAATATTTGTAGTTTAGAATATGTTATCTTGAAGTAAATAGCATTTGAAGAGATTATCTAAGCATAGTATGTTTGAAATCTTATCTAAACAGCGTATGAAGTATATTACTTATCAAAGCAAAATTTGATTATAAATAATAATATTTATGTATTGTGATAAATACACATAGTTCCATAAATAAATCAAAGAAAATTAACTAAATAACTTCGAGTTATGCAATTATTGTATCCAATCTTTTCGATTATTACGTGAGTTGCCATAAAATACATTACATATTTGAACAACTGATTGCATTGGGCATAAATAATATAATTAATGGAGATAACATTGTCAATATGAGTGTGTGTGTGTGTGATAAGATTAGATGCTTTTGCTGTGGCCTGAATTTATCAGCAAATAACATCATCAAATGGAACCAAGCTAATGTTCGCACTCAATGTTCTATTCTTGCAGACGAGGAAGCCCTAGCCAAGGAGGAGACTAGCCAGGCAAAGAAGCAGCAGCCGTCGGAGGAAAAGGAGAAGGAGAAGCGGGAACCCCTCTCACGCAAGGTTTCCGGCGAGGGCGATCTGATCACCGTTGAGATCAAGCAAGGACCATTGAGGAAGGCGTCCCCACCCAAAGAAGCCCTAACGACCGGCTCGGCGATGAACAGCCACGCGACGGCTACCCAGAACGGACAAACCACGGTCGTTGGACACCATCGCGGATTCTCGCAGCCCTCAGTGACGGTGGCCGCTGCGGCTGCAACAGGCAACACAGCCGGCGATCCATGGTTCCTGCAGACCACCGGTCACCAAATGCCGCCCACTGCACCGCTGCGGCACAACAAGCGGCCGGCGCCACAGCCGAATGCTGTTCTGGGATCGGGAGCTGGCGGCATATCGGCTGCTGGTGGGGGATCAGCGGTGGGAGCTGTGCTGCTGCACCAACAGCAGCTAAGCCAGTCGCAACCGCACATTGTGCCGCCCAGCATACCGCCGCATCATCACCATCATCGCGAGAACAATGTGGTAGGTGCTCCTCTCCCTCTCCTAAAATACAATATTTTTATATTTATTAAATTGACCTAACCCTCGACGTTGACATTGCTCTCCTTTCAGCATCCCAGCCAGGCGGGAGCGGCGGGCGCCTTGCATTTGTCATCGCATGCGCTTAATAGTCATAATTTAATCAGCAGCGCCAGCAATCATTCGCCCAAGTCTCCCAGCCAGACGCAGCAGCAACAGCAGCAGACGACAACCCAACAACAACAACAGCAGCAGCAGGCGGCGTCCCACAGCATACTATCCACGTTTGCGCCCGCACCCACGGCCCCCTCCGGTTCAGCGGGATCACAGCCGGTGGCGGGTACCGCTGCCGCTGTGGCCGCCGTTGCCCAGCAGCAGCAGCAGCAGCACCTCCAGCTGCTAGCCAACTGCGGTGGGTCCAGCGGATCGGGTTTGATGTCCTCCTCCCTAAATGCGGCGCAAATGGCGCTGCATAGCGCCGAGCGGGCGCTGCCGCCAAAGAGCCTGGCCTTGAGTGGCAGCCAGCATGGCAGCAATATGCTGCTGCACACGACGACCCAGCCCAGCCAACAGGCAACCCAGCCAGCGGCAGTTGGTGGGGTCAGCGGAACGGCGGGCATGTCCACCTCGCTGCACAGCTTCGATATCAATGGAGGTGTTGGTGGCGGTGCGGGCGGTGTGAATGCCAATAGTGCGTGGTCCAGCGGTTCTACCACAGCCATGAATCATGCCTCCCTCTCGCCCACATCGATGGCGCCGCAGCAAGGTCGTTCGCGGTGCGAGGTCAAGCTGAATGCCATGCCGTAAGTGTCACTATTTTTAAGATATTTCCTTACTAAATATCCCTATCCTTTAGCTGGTTCCATGGCAGCATAACGCGAGACGAGGCAGAGCATCTCCTGCAGCCCCGGGAGGATGGATTGTTCCTGGTGCGCGAGTCCACAAACTTTCCCGGCGACTATACGCTCTGCGTTTGCTTCCAAACCAAGGTGGAGCACTATCGGGTCAAGTATCTGGAGAATAAGCTGACCATTGACGACGAGGAGTACTTTGAGAATCTGGGACAGCTGGTGGCGGTAAGTTCTGGCGAGAAAAACTCTCGGTAAAGCCATATATCAATGCCTTTTTTTTATTCCCAACAGCACTATGAAGCGGATGCTGATGGGCTGTGCACCCAGCTGATCAAGTGCTTGCCCAAGCTGGGCAAACAAGAGTTCTGCATCAACTCCAAAGATTTCGTGGACAAGGGCTGGGTCATACCGGAGGCGGAGCTGCAGCTGCGCGAGAGCATTGGCAAGGGCGAGTTCGGGGACGTGATGCTGGGCATATTACGTAACGAAAAAGTGGCCGTCAAGATGCTCAAGGATGAGGGGGCCGTGCAAAAGTTTCTGGCCGAAGCCTCCGTCATGACGTAAGTTTTACTAAGATCTCCCAAAACTCGTTTCCCACATTTTAATTAATTATTTACCTACCAGAACCCTGGAACACGACAACCTGGTCAAGTTCATTGGCCTGGTCTTCACCAGCAAGCACCTGTATCTGGTCACAGAGTACATGAGCAAGGGGTCACTGGTTGATTACCTGCGATCGCGCGGACGACAGCACATAACCAAAAAGGATCAAATCATTTTTGCCTAGTAAGTTTTCAGTATTTCCTTATTAACAAATTTGAAATTGTTATTAAATTTGTTATTTAAACAGCGACACTGCCTCTGGTATGGAGTATCTGGAAGCCAAAAAGGTTGTGCATCGCGATCTGGCAGCCCGCAATGTCCTTATCTCGGAGGACTGTGTGGCCAAGGTATCGGATTTCGGTTTGGCTCGCGAGGAATGCTACAATCTAGACGTTGGCAAGCTGCCCATCAAATGGACGGCACCCGAGGCTCTGAAAAATGGGGTAAGTTGTGGGAACTGTTGCGCTTTTAGAATTTTTTGTTATATTTCAATTTGGATTTTTAATGTTTTATCGATTTATATACCTTTTCTCTCGATATACATATATCCCTAATCGAATCAAATGTTCTTGCTTTTTTAGCGTTTCTCCAATAAATCCGACATGTGGAGCTTTGGCATACTGCTGTGGGAAATCTATTCCTTTGGACGCGTGCCTTATCCCCGAATTGTAAGTTACACTATTCTCCTTTTAAATCAGGAATTAATTCAATATAAACTGCCTTACAGCCATTAGCCGATGTGGTGAAGCACGTGGAGGTGGGCTACAAAATGGAGGCGCCCGAGGGCTGTCCACCGGAGATCTACGAGATGATGCGCCAGGCCTGGGACCTAAATCCCGCCAAGCGACCCACATTCGCGGAGCTCAAGGTGAAGCTACAGCTGCTGAACAATGCCACGGCGTGAGGAGACCTCCGAGGGATTGAAGCAGGAGAAAATACAGCGGATTGTTCAGACGACCAGTTGCCAGCGAAGCCAGAGCCAGATCAGAAGAAGCGAATAAGCAACACCGAACACTGAACGCAACAATTTTTCGTACGATTATATACATACTTGAATATATAACTAATTTACAACAATTTATTTACATATATAATTTATGGAGTAAGTTTTTGTAAGCCTAAGCGAGGAGATGGAACCCAACACAATCAAGCAATGTTAGTGAGTTGCGCCAGCTTCCGACATATAATTATAAATACGAACTACGGAAAAGGACAGGAGCAGGAGGGTGGGGGAGGAAGAGCTTCTGTGTAGCCTATCTACTACCTACTACCACAATATTACGTTATCTGTGTACACTGTGTAACTGTAGCTATTTATTATCACCCGTTTTTGATCAGATTTATTTTCCTGTATCCTGTGTCCTTTATGTTAGAGAATACGCATACATATGAGGGCAAGCAATTGTTTATAGAATGTGTTTCCCCATTTGAAAGACGACAACTTTTATTCGAGTTTCCGTTTCTGTTTGTAGCACAAAAACCAGGGGGATGGGATGGATGACCACAAGGCACTTGTCCAACAAGTCGTTGGGGAAGATATCAAGCTGAGAATTAGTTAAATTTAGTTACATTTATTTGTATTGGAAATCAAAAAGAAGACAGCATAAAGATTAACGAAGGCGACTCCTGTCGCGTGTCCTTAAACTCAAAAAGTAAAAAGAAAAGAAAGATTAAAAAACGATTAAAAACACTTGTGAAAATATGCATTACATTACAACTTCTACATATAATACAACCAATACACACATAAAACTACGTATTTAGCATATGAATCGATTAATAATAATATAAATACATAAATTATTATATGCGCCAAGTTCGTGAATATTCTTCGTTCATTATTCGGTCCGTTCTTCTAACAAGGAATCTCTCTCCCTTTTCTCTGTACTCTAATCGAACCGATGATAAAGGCAAAGTAAACCTGTAATTTATTTTATAAAGAGTTACCCCCTTAATTTACTTAATAATACCCATTTATTATGTTAAGCAAAAACCTTGTACATTTATGCGTTTTTATTTCCAAAACCAGCGGCAGCCACTTTGCTTTAACATTTATTTTTAGTCTACTTTATGTAAAACACACACACATACATACAATTAATTAATTTTAAAGTTATTATTTTTTTAAAACAAAAACCACAAACACATCTATCCACATTGTAAAAGAAAGAAACGAAACAACAATTTGCACCACTTACCACACGAAACTTAATTGAGGTGATTCAACGATGGCAGAGAGAGTTCTAAAACTTTTAATAAAAGTAAAGAATACAAGCATGAATGCTATTTTGAATTTTTATTAAAACTGGGTGTATGAACGTATAAACATCTTTAAGATTATAGTATTTGCAAAAAACTTCAATTTTGAATACCCTTGCTGGGCATTATTTTTTAAGTCAGAAGTTTGCAAGGCAGTGAAGAAGTCAAAAGTCAAGTCAAGCCAAAAATGTTAATTTTTTAAATACTTAAATTCAGTTTGCAGTTTTATTATATCCTATTAAAAACAACCATAAAAAAGCTTTCCGAATTGAATTTGATGAATTTTTGGCTTCGTTAAGATGGATTTCTAATTCGCTGCCATGTTTCTATGGCAAACTTTAAGGATATATAAATTTCAAACTCCCTAAATTAGTTTCCTTTCTTGTTTTACTAAGCAATTCCCAAAATACAAAACTCTTGCAGCTTGATGGGCATAAATATTCCTTTATTTCAATCAATTCCTTACAACTATGATCAAAGGACATACGTTCTTAATTCAATATTTTCCCGGACAATCCCCTCCTTTTTGTCAAAAAGATTTGCATTTTCATACAAACTTTATTTCGGAAACTACCACAACATAATGATTTCGAAATGGATAGAAATTTTACCTAAACGAAACAATAACGTTCTAAACATTGACTTGAAGCGCCGAACTACTTCTGTAGCCGCCGCGTTGCCTTGCGGATGGGCCGGTTCTCCGGCGGTGGGGCAAACATGTTTCCAGCGTTCGCCTGCTGCGCTGGACTGGCGCCGCCATTGAAATTAAAGGCTCCGGCCGGATTGCTTGCTGGCGGCGCCGGCGCTGGGCTGCCAAAGACACTGGGTGCTGGATTGCCACCAGCGCCACCGAAGCTAAACGGCTTGGCCGTATTCATGCTCTGGTTGCTGGGCGGCGAAGCAATGCCGCCAGCAGCAGCTCCGCCGAATGAGAAGGGAGCATTGCCGGCTGTGGAATTGTTCGTGGCGTTCTTGGCCCCACCAAAGGCAAAGCCACCGGGCTTGGCTTGGTTCTGGGTGGCAGCCACCGCACTGGCGAACAGGTTGCCTCCTAAAGCCGGTGCAGGGCTGGGTGCTACGGCGGCTGTGCTGCTGCCAAATGCAAAGGGTTTGTTCTGATTGGCTGCTCCTCCTACTGCTGGTTGTGGTGGTGGTGCTGCTGCTGCTGCTGCTGCAGTTGCTGTTGGTGCTCCAAAGCCTCCAAAGCCAGAGGATGCAGCAGCAGTAGCTGGCTGAGGTGTGGCATTGCTGGCGCCGCCAAAGCCAAATGTGGGTTTCACTACACCTGTATTGGCGCTAGCTGGACTTCCAAAGACATTGGTGGCCGCCGGCTCCTCCTTTTTGCCGAAAGAGAAGCCTCCCGCAGCTGTGGCTGGTGTTGCTGCTGCTGCTGCCGCTCCTGCCTGGTTGCTTGAGTTTCCGCCAAAATTAAAGCTTGGCTTGGCAGCGGGACTACCAAACAAGTTTGTCCCACTGGGCTCCTCGGTCTTTTTGGATGCAGCGGCGGCGGCAAAGGAGAATCCTCCTGTTGGAGCCGGTGCCGCCGCTGTCGGTGTGGACTGTGCGGCACCAAATGCAAAGGGTTTTGTTGTGGTTGCTGGCGTAGGGGTGGCTCCACTACTACCAAACATGGGTGTTGAGGGCTTCGTTGATGATCCAAAAGCAAAGGCATTGCTGGTGGCAGCAGGCGCTGGTGTTGCTGCTGGGGCTACGCTGCCAAAAGCTGGCGCAGGAGTAGCCTTATCGCCTCCTCCTCCGAAGTTAAGCATAGCACTGGGCTTGCCTGAGCCTGAGCTCTTGTCTGCTCCTCCAAAGGCAAATACGGATTTGTTGACATCAGTGCTTGATTCCTTGGCAGCTGTTGCTGCTCCTCCAAAACTAAAGGGCGTGGCTGCAGCAAAGGGTTGACTAGCAGCTGGTTCCGTTGGTTTCCCTGCCGCACTGGCTCCACCTCCAAAGCTAAAGAGATTCGTGGCTGCCGCAGCCGAGTTGGTTGTTGGAGTCTTAAAGCTAAAGGCATTAGCCGGCTCTGTGGACTTGGCAGCTCCTGCTGCTGCTCCTGCTACTGCTGGTGGCTTGAAGGGACTGCCAAAGGTTGTATCCTGACTTCCAAAGATTCCTGCTGGCTTCGAGGCTTCCGGTTTTGTATTGAAAACACTGCCAAAGGTGGTGGTGGGCTTGCTTTCCGCTGTTCCGCCAAAACTAAATACTGCTGGCGTCTCTGCTTGATTTCCTCCTCCATTACCCGTTGAATTTGATTGTCCAAAGGCAAACATTGGCGCAGCTTTCGGTGGACTGTTGGTGGCTGCAGTGGCTGTGCCAAATGGCGATGTGTTTGCTGTGCTGGTGACTGCAATAGGCTGACCAAAGCTTAGAGTTGGTGCCATGCTGGGCAGGACGGTTGCCGTTGTGGTGGACGTTCCAAAGATCGGTAGAGTTGAGTTCGGTTTTCCCAAGCTGTTGATTGTAGCTGTTGCCTTTGTTGTTTCCGTTTTGAAGCTTGTGGCAGCGCCTACGGTGGGTCCATTGGTAGTAACTGGTAATTGTCCGAAGGAGAATACGGGTGCTGTGCTGGAGCTACTGGTGTTGGTGGTGGAAGTGTTGCTGCTGCTGCTGCTGGTAGATCCAAAGGTCAGTGTGGGTGCTGTGGAGGTTTTTGGACTGCCAAAGGTAAGCAAGGGCTTGGAAGCTAATGTAGTGGCAGGCAGTTTAAAATTGGCAGCGGCTTCTGGGACTTTGTCTGTGTTGACGGGAATGGGTTTCAAAGCTGCAGTTGGGGCTGAAGCGGAAGCGGGAGCTGCTGCTGCTGAGGTGAGAGTTGGAGCTGCTGCTGCTGAGGTGGGAGTTGGAGCTGCTGCAGTAGCTGAAGCTGCTACTGGAGCTTGAGCAGCTGGTGTTCCTCCTGGAGCGAATTCTTTTGTCTGTCCAAAGGATAGCTTTGGCACAGTTGTAGTCGTGGTCCCCGCTGGCACTATAACTTGGTTGCTTAATATAACCGGCTTGCTGGGGGACACGATAGTCTTTGGCGCGGCTAAAACGCTGGTCGTAGTGGTCGTTGTTGTGGTCATAGAAGTTGTTGTGGTGGTTGTTGTAATGGTTGTTGTGCTGGTCTTGGAAGTAACAACCGGCAAACTGATGGGTTTAATAGGCGTTGGAAGCGGTGGCACCTGCGTGGTATCCGGCTCATCTGACTCCTCTGGCTCTCCTTGGTACAGCTCACCCTTTAATCCACTCAACATGATGGCCAGTTTGGTCTTTTGTGTGCGTTCCACGCTCGGATTTCTAACGCCCAGCATAGAATTCTGCTGCTTGGGCTTCACAAACTGTATGCCCGCATATTCTCCGGCATCCACATCGGGACTGTTGAGATCCTGACGCGGCTGATCCACTGACGTTTTCGAGGGCTGCCGCGCATTGAACAGGGTAAGCTTCGGTTTCTCAGCTGCAGGAGGAGCCTCCGCAGGGCGTTGATCCTGACTGTGACTCTTGGTGGGCGGTGCTGAGATCGTTCGTGGTGGTGGGACAGCCGAAACAGCGGGATTCGGCATGCTCTGTGTCCTTCCAATAGACTCGACATCCACTTTACGCTGAACCTTAGACTTGGGCGAAGTTTCCGGCGAACTAGTAGTGACGGCGGTCTCGTTATGACTTCGCTGAAGGCTCTCCCGCATGTCAAACAGCTTCCGCTTGTTGCTATGCCTTTGACTGGAGCTCAGCGAGGAGGCAATATCGTTGCTGTAGCTGCAGTTCCGTCGCTTGGCCAACTGCTCCGGCGACTGGCGGGGCGAGATTGTTGCGCCATTGGAATACATATGATGCAGTGTCGGCGGCGGAGCTGGCAAAGAGGTAAGATTGTGTCTGAGGGGAACAGATACGGTTAGCTCCCGCTGCCTTTTAAAAGACTGATGCTGCTGCTGGTGCTGCTGCTGCAGCCGATGCATTTGATGCTGATGGTGGTCCACAAAGTCCTCCCGCTGGCAGCTTCTTTTCGTAAAGTCGTGCGCGGACTGTGTATCCTGAAAGCAAGCGAAACCTAAGCTCATAGCTCTCCTGCTGCATTCTGCTCTCTTCCAACTTACACCACTGTTGATGCGTTTGCGTGAAATTTCCTTGAGCTCCTCCAGAACACTTCTGGTGGGTTCGCATTCGTGCTGCGGATGCGGCGGATGCAGGATGGGTCGATTTTCCCGCGACAAATGTTCCTGATCACTGGACTTTAGCGACACGCCGACCAGAGAGTTGGATCGCATCAGGCTGGGCAGTGTGTTGCCGGAATAAAAGCTTCGTTCTGGCGGTGCAATCTGGGTCAGCGAGAGCACCGGAACACTCGACTTGTAGGGCAGTGGTGGGGCTGCCGGTCGTCGTGGATGCGACAGTGGATTGTACAGATTGCTTACGGACATGCTGCGCTGCAGACCAGCAACGCCACTGCCACTGCTGCGTCTGCCAAGGCTGTTCTCATGGTAGGCCACAATGCGAGAGGTCAGGCCACTGCTGTGCACATCGGCAAAGGTCCTGGAAATAGTAATTGTTAAGAGAATTTTGCGTTTGGATGATTAAGACTATTGTCTGTCTTCTCACTTGGGATCCAACTGGCTAAGATTCAGTTTTTGTCTTAATATGCTGCTGCTGCTGCTGCCCGCAGTGGCCGGGGCCAGTGAGTCCTCCGGGGTGCGACTGCCGTTGCTGCTGATCACGCTGTTCCGCCTCAGGGGACTTAGTGTCATCAGAAAACTGCTGCTGGCAGAGGGGCGGCTGCCGCTGGAATTACAAAAGCGCCAGGGAACACCTTTAATAAGCCAGCTATGCGGATGTGGCAGGAACCCTACACACTTACATGCAAGAAGCGTCAATCCGCGTGGAGTCGGCCATGGGGCTGTTCATGTGCAAACGACGACGCTCCATGCTGTCCAAACAGGTTATTAGCGCTGGGCAATGACGGGAAATGTGACACACGGAGCTCGGGCGGAATAATCCTCGCTTAAGCACGCCTTTCAGCTGTAAAAGCCAGGTTTTATGGGTATTTTTTTGCAAAGTTAAACAATTTTAACAAACCTGGCGAAATGTCAGCAGTGTGACTGTGGCTGAAGCGCCAAAATATACCGCGGTGGCTGGCAATGAAAAAGACGGTGACTGCCCCTAATATACCAAAATATACCAACACTGAAAATTTCGCTATGTAGCGAATGTATTCGATAGAAATACCAAATTACATTAATATTAATTAAAATTAAAT
>JAEIIJ010009279.1:0-14463 GCA_018904815.1 Drosophila ogumai | reverse complement strand
CTATTTTTAATTCGAAACGCTGTTCTGAGTTAGTTTTTAATAGGTTAATAATTCTACTTACTTAACTTAATTTAAATATCAATCCGTAATTTTATACAATTTTTGGGAAAATAAAAACCTGAAAAATCTATAACTAAGTTATAAATGCACTAAATTCGATTTGGAAAGCATTTTTGTGTAAGTTTTTGTAAGGTTAATAAATCTGCGCATACTGAATTTAAGATTTTTTTTTTAAATCAATTTTTTTTTTGGCTATTTTTTTTTTTTTGGCTATTTTTAAATATTAAAACAATTAACCCCTTATAAAATTTTGAAAAATATAACAAAAACTCGCTTTCTCTTCGACATTTCCAGAAAGACTCGCCTGATCAAGAATATATATGATTTACAGGGTAGCAAATGATTCTTACTCCTTCACTGCGTTTCAGGCTTCTGACTAAAATTATAAAACCCAGCAAAAAGTGTATAAAAAATATGTTTTTCGTTGCAAATTTGTCACATAAACCATTTTTTGTTCTCTCCCTTTGACATTTAGATCTCTGTGAAAACATTGGTATCCTTTAAATCTAGCTTAACAATGTTTGCCAATTTGGTTTTGCCTTAATTTAGTTAGTGGTCTGGGCCATATCTGAGATTATGGCTTACTTATTCCGGCCGCAAAGAACGATGGCCAAGCGGAGAGATTGGAAAAAGGCTGAAACTCAAATGAATTGGCAAATTTCTGGCATCTGCAATTTCCCCTGTTGTATCTGTATCTGTGTGTGGGTCAACCAGAGAGATACCTGTCGTAATTCGTGTGTGGAGAGTGTTTGTGTGCGTGTGTGTGTGTTCGAGTGTGTTGTTCGGTGCAATGCCAAAAATGTGCACTTGCATGGAGGGGACAAAAGGATTGGTAAAGCATTTTAAATTAAATTAAATTCCGACAGCAAAGTGGCGAGGAGCGGGAAAGGGAATGGGTATGGGTCAGGGTAAAAGAGTAATTTACATATTTTGCAATTAAATTAAACCAGGCCACACACGCACACACATATCGATTAATTGATTCATTTGGCAAATAAACGCAGATCGAAAGTGGTAATAATGATATGAAATTGCCATGGAGCCCTCGATCTTTTAAATAGCTTGTGTAGTTTTTATGTATTTCAGATAATTTCTTTATTTATCAAAGGGAATATTAAACAAACAAAATTAAAAATTGATTTTTTTGTTATTATTTAAACAAGTTTCAGGCTTAAAAGACCTCCTTTTCAAAAGGATTCTTTTTATTAATTTATCAATCAATATATATATTTTTTTAAAGAGAATAATAAGTCGTTTTAAAGAGCCTTCTATGTCTTAATTTAAATTTATAAACTCTGTCGCTAATTATTATTTTTATTTTCTCCCAAAAAAAAAAAAAAAACAGCCGATGTCAACGTGAACGAGAGTCCTGTGCATTTGACGCTCTGTGATACCGCTGGCCAGGATACACTGGATCCTTTGAGGGAGCTCTGCTATCCGGACAGCGATGTCTTCCTGCTCTGCTTCTCGGTGGTGAAACCGGAAACGTTTCGGGCCATCAAGGCCAAGTGGGCCCCCAAGTTTGCCAAGACCAAGGCATCTCTGATTTTGGTTGGAACGCAGGCCGATCTTCGCACCAATCCGAATGTCCTTAACAAGCTTCAGGTGGGTTGTTTTTGCCTTTTGATTTGATTTGCTGCGGGTGATTCCATCATTATTTATCTGGCTGCGATTCAAATATTTATGAAATTCTCATTTGATTTTATATGCCTGGCAGCTAACTGGATTTATTCTTTTCTTTTCTCATTTATTTTTCCTTTTTTTTTTGCAGACAAATGGCGAGAAAGCAATTTCATATGCAGACGCCTGGGATTTGGCAACAACAATTGGCGCAAAATACATTGAGACTTCGTCAGCCACACAGGTGAGTCGTCCATCCAACTAACGAAGGGGTACGGGTTTTGAGGGGGGGTGTAGGTAAGGGTGGGTTACCTCATATTAATTAAAGCCAAAAGGCAGACAAGTCATTGCTCTGGCTGGTTCTCTGGCTTTACTGTGGCTAAGTAAACACTTGACAAAAAAGAAAGAACAAGATTAAAGACTAAAAGATACCCTGTAGCTTTTATCTGTATTTTTTTTTTCCAAGAACATTTATAGTTTGCAACTTTCAACTTTGATTAAATCTTAAACTAGACCTGAGTTACCTTTATTATAATTTTAAAATCTTTAAACAAAACCTCATCCAGGGTATTTAGGCAACAGAAAAAGGAAAAGAAAATGCTCAGATAAAATAAAAAAGCCCTGGAAATTCCGCAGTCCAGAGTCAGAGCCAGGGACTACTCCTAAGGGAGCTCCCGCTACTGCTTCTGTTCCTGCTTCTGCTCCTACTCCTTGTCCTGCTCCTGCTGCTGGTTTGGTATCATCCTTTTGAGTCGCCCTGTCACACAGACGCACAATAATCATAATTGTGTGGTTTTTTTTTCGTTGGCTTTCTCTGGGAAATGGGGGAAACCCTGTGTTTGCCCCAACACTTCCGAATGAATGCCGCCATTGCCGTGCATTGCACTCTGCGTGGATTTCCCCAAAGGTGGAAAATTCCCGCCTGCCGCCTGTCCCCTCCCCCCCTCTTCGTGCCCGGAAAAGATGGCGACAACGTGAAGATGAAGCGATTGCAACAAATTATAAAGCACTTGGCACCGCTGCCGCCAGATGAGGATGATGATGATGATGACGATGATGATGGCGACAATTTGTTGTACAAGTGTTATGCTAGTTGCTGGAAAATAAGAAATATATACATGTATTTTTATATATATTTGTTCATATATAAGTTGCAATGCCTTTGGCGGTTGAAGCTGTCTGAATTCGGTGGAAAAACTTCCGGGAAATAAGCTGGCTTTGATCTCCCAAGCGACTCAGAAACAGAGACACCAGTCAGCCAGGGACTACGGATTTTAACAGATTTTAAATAATTTATGCCAAAAAATAAGAAAGAAAAAAGAAGAAACTTGCGGCTTAATTTATGAGTGAAAAGTATAAGAATATAAAAGTATTAATGAGACTTTTAATTAGTCTGAAGTTGAGAGCAGAAATTGTTAAGGAACAATTGTATTTTTTATAAAGTAAAAAAATGTCGTAAAAATAAAAATTAAAGCAATTGAAGCATAAATATTTACTATATTTATTTGTCATTAAATATATTATTATTTTAATTAATTATTTATTTAAATATTTTGTTATATTTACATGTCATAAAACAGTTAAAATCTGTTTACAAGCTTTACAATTGTAAAATTAAAATTGTAAATTATGCAAAAGAAACTATTAATATTCTGAATAGATTTTCCATTCAAATATATGTGTAAATATATTATTAGACAAAGGAAACTAATTCATTATTTTGTTGAATTTTTCCCCCCATTTGCTTTCAAGCGATTCCTAAAGTTTTAATGAATGCACAAACTGTGGTGTGTTAATTATAGGCTAAATATTTAATCTGGCGCACAGAAGTTTGTAATTAGTGCTGAACTATTTTTTGCGGGGCCTTATTGATTTAATTAGCCAGTGATTAATAATCGCATTATTCTGTATTTTTTTTGTTTGCAGGACAAAGTCAAGGATGTGTTCGACACAGCCATTTGGGAGGGCCTTGTGCCCACCACGCTGCCGCCCACGCCCTCCTTCTGGCGGAAGCTCTTCTGCCTGGCCTGAGGACCCCATGGAACGCGATTCTTTATGATATATATTACCATTAATATATATGCAGTTTATTTTTTTTTTTTACTATTTAATTGCGATTATTTATATTAAACATTTTTTTAAAGAGACTTTCGTTTAGCCGTGCATGCACACAGACTGATCTATAGACATAAACTAAAATAAACATAAAAAAAAGGTTATTATATACACTTGAACTGGTTTAGTTGTATACTTTTTACTCGTACTCGTAATCATGTTCACGGCCCACTCTCACTCCTTTCAGCCGCTAGGAATAAACACTATTTAAACATTATAACACACACAAACACTGAACTATGTTAAATCATTCCATCCATTTTAAGCAACTCGTTCTAAGCAAATATATATTTTAAATATTGTATATCGAAGGCAACATTAAATATGAAAGCGAAACAAACAAAACCACAAGCCAAGGTCTTTTAAATTGAATTTCCCAAATTATTTTGTTGGCTGCCTAATGCCGTAAGTGCCGGTAAAAATAATAATAAATACCCCAGGGTTGTCCGAGGCCAAAAAAAAAAACAAAAAACAACTGTAGACGCGACTTGGCCAAGTAAACACAACCAAAAAGCACACGCACATGCAGCAGCCTCAGAGGGAAAAGTTGAGAAAAATCTGAAGCTGAGGGTGAAACTTGTCAAGTTATTCTTGTGCCCTGTGGCTTACGCTCAGTTTTGTAAAGAAAAACATACAGAAAATGAGGATAAACAAGGCTTTGTATAAAATATAAATATAAATTAATTAAATTTAAATAGGTTTAAATTTAAAATTTTATTTTTCTTTATATTTTAAATCTAATTTTTACTGTTTTCTTACATAAAAAGTAGTCCAAGTTAGCCTTAAATGTGACTTATTTATGTCTCTAAAATTTCTGATAAATATTAAGAGGTATTTCACAGTCGATTTTCTTTTAATTCTCAACTGTATGCTTTAGTTTTTTATACTCTGCGAGGCTACAAGCCAGCAGCCATCAAGTGTTTCGCCAAAGCTGCTGCTTCATGCTGATGCTGATGCCTTGATTGCGGCAGGGGGCATCAGGACCAGACATTGTACAGAAAACAACAAACAAAAAAACAAGAAAAACAGGAGCAGAAATTGCCATATTTATTCCAAAAAAGGGGTGGCAAAAAAGCAAAAGGAGCCACACCAATAATAACAAAACGGAAACTGGCTGACGGGCAGCAAGTGCAGGGTAAACATTTTCATAATGTCTGGTCAAATCTGGCGAGCAAAGAGTTAATGCGTCTGTCGACAGGAGGAGGGAAGGAGGAGGAGCACCACCACCACCACCACGTCCCTGCAACATTGATGGCTGCCCCAAAAGTATGCAACAGCTCTGACGTAGGCCATAAAATATACGAAAAAAAAAGGGAGAAGAAAATCATAATAAATCAATACATGAAGCAGGGCCATGTCATGTTCGAAATTTATGGCTACTTACGAGTGTCTGTGAGTGTACCAATAAATAAACAATTTATTAGGCAAATATTTTAGGGCCAAGAAATTACGTATACGCAGGGCAGGACCTAGATTGTTGCCGCTGGCATATGGCCCCTGCTGCTAATGATGCGTATCTCCAAGGCTTCCCTCTCGCATCGAGTCTATATTTGCCTGTCCGAATGTCACTCCACTTTGAGGGCGCCTGCCAGGTGAAATATTGAGCTGATCAGAGGGTCCTTCCGAAGCATGTCAATCGATTTGTGCCATAAGACAGCTTTGGAATTCCACCTAATGAAAAATATGACTTAAAGCTGTTGAGTTTTGTCTACGATTTTTATTATTATTATTTTTGGTTACTTTGCTACGTGCCAATAAAGACTGGACTGGCGGCCAGGCATGCTGCTATTTATGTGGGTCATTCACGCGCAGGGGATGTGGATGTGGATGTGGTCTTTGGTCCGTTTGGCTCTCTCTCTGTGTGTGTGTGTGTGTGTGTGTGTGTGTGTAATTTACTTAGAAATAGATACAGATACGGATACGGATACATGTGGCACAGATACGCGGCTGCCAGACACGCCACTTGAACCCCTGATTGCGAACGGCGACGGTCGCTGGGTCTGTGGGTCGGCAGGTTTCGTGGTCTAAACTGATACCCTGTAAGTAGCGTAATTTAGGGGTAGATTCAAGTGGTAAATTAAATGATTTCAAGTACGATCAATTTATTTGGAAAATGTATTTAATATTAAATTAACTGTCCCTGAAAATGTCATTAGAAAAGGTATTTAATATGTGTCTTAATTTGTACCCGTAATACCCTGTAAGTAGCGTATTTTAGGGGTAATTTAGTACGAGAAATTAATTTGGAAAATGTATTTAATATCTTTATTTGGATTAAATATTTAATAAACTGTCTCTAGCTTTGAAAATGTCATTAAAAAAGGTACTGGATATGTATTTAATTTAATTTAATTTCATTTCATTTCATTTCATTTAATTTAATTTCTGCTGATGATAAATTTCGAATACTATGAGGAAAAGGGAAGGCTTGTTTATTAGTTTAATAAGAAATTCATGTCTGGAAGTATTTTAATAATAGAAAATTATTTTTATTTTAAAATTTATGTAGAACTTAATACAAAGTAACAAAATCTCTACATTTTTAAGAAGCTGCTACTTAAATTAAAATTTATGATTGGTTAAAATAATTTTCCAAGTATTCCCAAAGTATCATAAAAAACCCCCCCAAAATCTACCTCAATTCCACAAGTTAACAGGTATCCCCCAGGTCCTGGTAGCTAGTATTTTCTTGGGTTATTTTGTTGCCGCCATTGTTCCTCCCGGCAAGCTGAAAGCTCTTGCGAGGAGGCTAAAACTTATAATCATGGCATCATCAACAAAATTATCGTTTTGCCACAGACAGCACACATGTGGCAAGGGCGGTGAAACGTTGGTCCTGCACAGATACACTCACCATTTAAGAGCATAAAAGCGAAACGTGCTCGAAATGTGAATTACTCGCGCCCCAAAACCCCTTACACACACGCACACACACTCGGGCACTTGAAGTGTGCCAAGTGTGTGTGTGTGTGTGCGGGTGTGCTGGTTGATTTTGCTCTTTGGCTCCATTTTGGCTCATAACTTTAACTATTTTACACGAACCCAAGGAGCATTTACTCGACTTCTTCTTTTCTTTGTTTTTTATTTTCTTTATTTTCCCTTCCCTTTGTTTTTCTTGCCTTTATTTAGTTCGCTTAGTGCTTGCTTTTCTTTTGGTTGAGAGGAGCGTTTTCTGGATGGACCTGGCACCTTCAATATCTTTCGCCTTCGCATTTTCTCCCTTTATTCTTTTTTTTTTATTTTTTTCTTTGGCAAATTAACAAGCCAAAAGAAGTGTGGGAAAAAGGCGTCAGCAGCAGTTCCAGCTTCCTTTTTAAACATTGATTTCCCGGCGCCTAGGTACCTGCAGCAGGTGTACAGAGTTCAAAATTGTTAATGTTGAATATTGATGGGTTTTTTTGGTAAAGAAAAGTCTGTCCAAAATTAAAGCAAATAAAGCAATAAACGAAACCTGAAAAAAAACACTTTAAATTGAAAATAATTTTGAAAAGGTTTTTAAATATCTGAATACAACATTTTCTTGCTTACTTTGGGCTACAATTTTGACAAGTCTGTAGGTAAAAGCACCTTTTAAACCTTTTGAAATGTATCCAAAATTATTCTTAAAATTTGTACACAGCAAATAAAACAAATAAACATTGAATTTAGTACCTAATATAAATTTAAAGCATACTTTCAGACACATTTTTTTTACTCAAAAATAAAATCAATGTGGCTTTGACTTCTGACAACTAAATCTAATCTGCTTAAACACATTTTAAGGTATTTTAAAACCCCAATAAATATTTTTTTTCAGTGCATATAAAACCTTATATATATATTTGTAATTGAAGCATCGAAGAAATCGCAATTCGCACGGACGCATTCGCATTTCCCTGGCAAAGGCAAACAACAAATAAAGATATATGTATACATATATATAAAAGGGAAAGGGAAAGGGGAATGGAAATGGAAATGGGAAATGCTAGCAGAAAAGAGAGCTTACGACTGCTCCCTTTCAGCAGCTGCGAGAAGTGAAAACCTTTTCGGCGCTAATTGCAATTACACGAAATATTATTTGCACACATTTCCCACCCAAAAAGCCGCAATCAGTTATAAAGCCAAAGGGAGCCGGCGGGTAGAGTTTGGATTAACGATTCCATCAGCCAAGTCCCGAAACCAAAAACGAAGGGCAATTGGAGGCGGCTTATTGAGAAACTTCCCTAATGATCGCATACAGTGCGGTAAATGCGCATAAGAGTGCCCGTAATAAGGCACTCACTTCACTTATTCGAGTTCCCGTTGAGTAGACTCTTTTCATTAGAAAAACCCTTTTGCCAGTTAATGATTGATGTATACAATTAAAATACATAATTACCCTTAATAGGGAGTAGTTCTCTTAAATAAATTTGAAGTGAATTTATAAAGATTTTGGAAATTTATATATTTATATAACTTGTAGCACTTTAAATAAATTTAAAAGGTAATTAAGAACTACCTTGGCCTGGCAGGAATCCTGTATAGTAATACAATATAAAATAAAGTTAGTTAATTTAAATTTAAAAATAATTTTAACCCAAAAGTCTGCGTTTCAAATCATAATTAAACGTCTCATAACTACCCTAAATATAGTTTAAAATCATGTATTTTTTGCTCACAAATGAACCACTTTAATTATCAACAAACAAAAGTAAAATAACCTCAAATTCTTTGTTCAATAATAAAAGATAATTTAATTTAAATTAAATAATTTAATTTAAATTTAAAAGTCTTCGATTTAAGTCATAATTAAACGTCGCATAACAACCTTAAATATAGTTAAAAGTCATGTACTTTTTGCTCACAAATGAACAACTTTAATTATCAACAACAAAAGTAAAATTAACTTTGTCAACTCTTTGTTTATTAACAAAGTCACTCCTCTATGGGCAGCTGTCTGATTTGGTAAATCGATTCCCCGCGTTACTGACCTTCGACGGGCACAAATAAAACAAAAACAAAAAGAGCAAAAAAAAAAAAGGACAACAACGACTGGGATCCGTGCTGGAATCCAAAGCCAGGACGGGATTGTTTGCCTGTCTCATCCATTTATTTGCTTATCCAAGTCAGCACCTGACACCTGACCCCCTGAACCCGCCTCCTCCTCCTCCCGCGACTGTCAATTCCAATTGCAGTTGCCATTCACAATTGTGCGCCGCTCCTGACCGTTGATAAGCCCACTCCGCGGCCCTTCAGCCTACTCCTGTTGCCACACTCCTGCTCTTAGGCCACCTCTTACCCCTGTCAGCGCCGCTTCAAACCCCTCACCAGCCCCTTTAGCACCGACACTGTGCAATAAATCAAACATCAAAGCGATGGGCCCAGCCTGAAATGGACTGCAAATTTATGCAGCGACAGTTCCCAGAGTCGATCCCAAAACCCGATCCCGATTTCAATGCCAGATGACGAATGACTGGAAAAGGTTGGCCTGAATGGATCGAAGATGGGAATACTCTGCAATGAAACAGAGAGAAGTTTGAGATAAATTGAGATAATAAAGAAAAACTTATCTTGCTAAAATATTCTAAGAAATATGGAAATTGAGAACAAAATTACTGAATTTTATGAGGTCACCTAGATCGTTAGTCGCGGTTTGAATGCACTCCACCGTGGATCCAAACTAGCCACGGTTTGAGACTCCACTGTCCACAAGAAGCTATAATTCTCTTCTGTCTGTTTGATGTAATTGTGAAATTAATGATTTTGTACTGGCAAAAGGACAAGATTCTTGCAACTTTTGAACTAAATTAATGGGTAATACATGACGTACTTTTATATATATTTTTAAAATACTAATGAACCCTGAAATTAAATTGTTTTGAAGAAAGTTTTTAATGTTTTAAATTGTATTAAATCCGTTTTAATCCTATTTTCAATTTCCCAATTACAAACTGCAAGAGTATACCATTTTATAAACTTTCCTCGTGGACCCTGAAATGTAATTGTTTTTAAGGAATTTTTCAATGTTTTACATTGTATTTAAATCTTATTTTTAAATTATATAGCTATCGCTTAATTTATAAAAGAAAGTCAGCTAAATCTAGGAAAAAAAAGAAACAAATTCCAAATTTTACCTATAAATGTCTTTAAATTAACACGTATTAAATCTATTTTCAATATTCCAATTACAAACTGCCAGGGTATAAAATCTTCGGTTCTCGAATTTAGCTTTCTTTCTTGTTTATTATAATTTTCACCTACACTTATTTAGTTTGTTTGGCGCCGACACACAATTTACATGCATGCGATGCCTGAGTGCGACACCGATAAAGTTGATTAAATGCAAAGTGGCAACCGGAATTGCATTTGTCCCGCCCACCTAGAGCCTCGGCCTCCGTTTCCACTTCGCCTTCCCGCAGAAATATTGAAAAACTTGAAGCAAAACACAAACAAACAGAGGGATCCGGAAAAACAAACAGAGTGCTGCCGAGTCAAGGAGAGCTCGGAGCTACCACAAATGTACATTTTTGGCCAAGAAGAAGGAGTTTGTCTTGCAAAAAAAAAATTACCTCACATTTATGTTAGTGCAGGAAACTTTTAATAGAAATTAGTTACTACTTTTTGTTCGCAGTACTTAAATATTTTGTATGCCCTCTCAGGGTATTATAATTATTAAAAAATAATTTAGACCCCCTTGAAATGTATTATTTATTTATATTTATTACAAACATCACACCTTTGACTTTCCTGTCATCTAAATAAACATGTGAGAAAGCTTAAGTTTAGTTTTCAGTTTTTCTGAAACTCTTTTGAATATTATTTGTTTTCAATTCCAAATTGAAAACATTTTTTGTACCCACTTATTCCCGTGGCTTTAGATATCTAAGATGTTCAAAAAAACTGCCGCTGCGGGATGGAAATTGGGTGCCGCCAGTAAGATTGGCTTCTTTCTGCTGACATGGACCTTCGTGACTCTGTTTGGGTTACCCGCCGGCCGGCTGGACACCACGGCAATGGCTAACGAGACTTTGGTCTGGCGCCTGTTGATGTTTCACGATGTCACCATGCGAGGACTAATCAAACTAGGGATGCCCGATGGACACCCAAAGAATGCAGAGAATGTGTCGAAAATGTATCTGGCGGATCAGCAGCATGGCGACTGTGGTGGCGAGGTGTCGTTGGAGGGCCCGTGCGACGATTCCATACCAATTCTGGCTAACCTCGTGTGGTTTGCCTATGCCGTCCTTATGATTCTGGAGCTGTACATTCTAATCAAGCTGAACCCGAAGGATGAGAGAAGGTTATTGTGGCCCTGCTTTCGGTCGTAAGCGCCATTGTAATTGTTGCGGCAGTGGCAAACCAAGCCCCTAATCAGACAATCAACTTGTGGGTGATGGATAAACAATTAAAATAGGCATTTATTAAATTTATAAGGAGAATAAATGTTTACAACAGAGAAGTATTACTTGTTCTTTACTACCATTTGGAGGAACTTAGGCTTTGATTTTTATTTATCAATATAAACGTTAAAATATATAAATAAATATATGAGAAAAGGAAAAATCACAGTGGCCATACAGCTAACTTTTATGAGAATCGCCGAGAGAGGCGATTGGCCATGTCTTCCTCCCACTCTCTTGTTTGCTCTCTCATGCATAACTTTCTGTCTCGCTTTGACTCTTCAAACAAATTATTTTTATTGTGTTTCATTTTCTTGTAAAATAAAATATTAAAAAAAAAACATTTCTTATAAAATAATAAATTAACGATAATATTTTTGAGTTTACTGTTAAATAAGTATTTAGTTTTATAGTTTTAAACAATTACTAAACCCTTTTATGATATTTGCTTATAAAGAAAGCCAGAATAAATACGATTTCTATTAACGTGACCCTTGTAAAGGTGTATTCTTCTTTAAAATATATTTTTCCTAATCCTACAAAAGTATACATTTCTTATAAAATAATAAATAAACGATAATATTTTTGAGTTTCTGCACTTATTTTTGAGTTTACTGCTTAATAAGTTTTTAGTTTTATAGTTTTAAACAATTATTAAACCCTTTTATGATATTTGCTTATGAACAAAGACAGAATAAATACGATTTCTATTAACGTGACCCCTTTAAAGTTGTATTCTTCTTTAAAATATATTTTTCCTAATCCTAAAAAAGTATTTTTGGTTTTTAAAATTTCTTTTCCAGTACATTGGCCACTCGGCAGCAGCAGGGCTAGAACATATTGAAAAAGTTATGAACAGGAAATGAAACGGAAGCTGACAGAAATCGCCGTTGCTGGCGAATGAAGTGCTGGGGGACTGTAGGGGCTTTCGGCCCTTCTTTTTTTTAGAGCTAACTTACCAGTTAACCAGCTCTCAACCTCCAGCTTTTTCCAGCTCACCAGCTCTCCATCTCCGGCACCTAACCAGTGCCGAGTGACGGTGACTATCGGTGGCAGCTGCTTAATTGGTCCGGAATGCGCTTATCGACAACTGTTTTTCATGGCTTTTAGTGAGTTTTTTTTGGGGAGGTCCCTAACGTCGCCTGGACGCCGCCTAATAAAAGCCAGCGAAGGGCCCAACTGGCCAGCTAGAAGGGTTTGCCATGGAGGAGGAGAAGCACCGCATGCTGTATCAGGGCATGGATCCCTCCCAGGCATCGGTTGAGCCAGCGCCCAGACCTATATCCCAGTCGCCCTCGGAGCCACCCACCTACGATGATGCCATGGCCACGGAGCCACCGCTGGCTCCCCACTTGGGCTTTTCCGCCGATCGTCGGCGTACCTTCTTTGCGGAGCCGCAACACCTGAGATATCGCCTGGAGGAGATGCCCTATCTGGTGAGCGAGCAGCCCCACTTGCAGGTGGTGCCGGAGCTGCCGGAAGAGGCGGAGTTGCAGGAGGAGCCAGAGATGCAGGAGCTGCCGTTGGAGAATCCAAGCCCAGAGAGGAGGGAGCAGCACATCCTGGAGCATCCTGCTCCAGTGCGCTGTGAGTTACAGTCCGGGCTCTCTCTTGGTTGGGATTTCCTCCTATTCATTTCCAACTTTCAAGCAGGTTTCTTTGAGCTGAATCCCCAGCCCAAGCTGGGCTCCCGGGCGCTGGAGATCATGTGCCCAGCTTGCGGTCAGCAGGGAGTGACGAGTGTGCGAAGGACAGCTCATACTCGGACCCATGTCTCGGCCTTGTTGCTCTGCACTTTTGGGTAAAAACACTTGGAGTAGTTGTGTGTGTGTGAATCCTTAACCCCGAATCCTTTCCAGCTGGTGCTGCTGTGCCTGCCTGTGGCCGTACTTGCTCAAAGGGTGTCGGATAACGAGGCATTACTGCTCCGTCTGCGAGATATTCCTGGGAGCGCACTATCCCCGGGGTTGCTGTGGATAGGCTGGATGTATGTTTACCGCCGAGAGTCAGGATTCAGGAGTCAGTAGCCAGGATCGGTCTCGGATTCCAGCCAGTGAGAGTTTCCCATGTGTGCTTGTGTGCGTGTGTGCGTGTGTGTGCGTGCTTGTGTGTGTGTGTGAATAAAGCTGACCACAAGGACTCGGGGCTTATTCGCTTGTAATGAGTAACAGAGCCGGGCGCGGCCGGAAATTGTTTGCCGGCAAATCGAATTGCCTACCTAAGCCCCACGTCCTTCATAACATCGTTCCACGTTCCACGTCCCACGTCCTTTGTCCTTCATCCATCGTCCTTCGTCCGCCATTTTCCTCGCCGTCCGCCCCCTCCCTATTTTCCACCCCAAATGATGCATAACTGGCCTAAACAAATTGCCTCATCATCACTCCGGTTCGAGCGAAATTCGACTCTCACATCCTGCCGCAGAGAGCGAATTGTTGCTGCTGTGGCCAGTGATTAATACCCTGCAGTAAGGGTATGCCAATTAGGGAGGAGCTTTGACTAGGACTTTGACTTAAAGCTTGAAAAACCAAATGTCTTGTACCATTAACCAAAAAATAATCATAATAAATATGTAAGTTCATTATAATTTGTTGAACTATTCAAGTTCCAGGGTATCTGGAAGTTGTCAACATTTCAGCAATTTGTTTTGGCTTCCAGTTGCACTTTTTGTTCTTTGAGGTTTTCTGCCTATTTCAGTGTTTTGTGGGCTTTGTTCAATTTCGGGCTTGCATTTTGTCCAGCGGCGGCGTTGATGGAAGCGGATTCAATTAGCGCCTGCAAACCTGGCCCTGGACATGGCACTGGGTTGAAAAACAGAGAACCAGAACTCGACAATTAGCTGGGTCACGAGGCAGCAACAACAATAGAGACCCTAAGAGCATTATGGCCGAGTAAGGACTGAGAGGCTTCAGTCGCATCAAGTATACGCCGCATTGTCCCAGAGCATTTATTGCTCCTCTGCTAGCGCTAGTAATAATAATCATAACAATGATAATAATAAAAATAATAAAAATAATAATAATAATAATATGTAATGTGAAAACAATGAAAATGAGCTGACAACAGCAGAGGCCAGAAATGTCCCCCTCTCCCAATAACTTGGCAACTTTAATTAGATTAGCGAGCTTCTGCTTTTGCTTTTGCTTCTGGCTTTTGGCCTTTGTGTGGCCCATAAATATCAATAGTAAACAAACCGAATACACTTTATGGCCCACAAGATGGACGATAGGGATAAGGGCTAATTTTTGTGCGAAAAAGTTGAGATGGCGAGTGTTTGTTTTTACTTAAAGCCAAGCTAACGAGCAGAAACTGG
>JAEIIJ010009271.1:0-33820 GCA_018904815.1 Drosophila ogumai | reverse complement strand
AATCGATTAATTTCAGCTCTACTGCTAGAATTTAAATAATTATATATTTTAAATCGAATTTTTCTTCTTTTCCGAAATTTCCCTTGAATAGCAAATGGCAATCGCTATGTGGGCCAATTCGAAGAAGGCTGCAAATCAGGCTCCGGAGTGTATTACCATGGCAACAAGGATGATGGCCAGCGCATTCAGCGTGGCTTTTGGAGTCAGGACATTTGCAGGACCTCACTGATGCCCCTCCAGCTGCCCCGTTGATTTTCCTCGAAAGCCCTTCAATTTCCAAGCACACTATATATTTTGAAATAATGCTATATACATATGTAGGTAAAAATTCACATTTTTAAATAAAAAACTTACAAACTAAGTGAAATAGTCTCTTAATATTCTCCAAGTCATTTTTTCCTACGACTCCGTGTGCTCGTGGCTGTGGCCTCCGGTTCTGTGGGTTGCTCTGGTTCCGGCCCTGTCACCGGTCGTCGGAGTCTCCTGGCAGTGGGCGCCACTGTCTTTGGTGTCTCCTCCGGTTGCTTGATCCTTGCTGTCCTGGTACTCCGTCCGGTGGCTTTCTGTGAAGGCGTTGGTGCCGCCGCCTCCTCCATACTATCATCCACATAGATGGCCATGCTGAGCTTGGACTTGGCTTTGGGTTTCGGCTTCTCGGTGGTTGGGAGTAAGGAGGAGGGCTTTGGTGTCTCAGTGGCCTTGGGTAGGAAAAGTGGGTGTGGATTTTCGGTGGTTTTGGGTAGGGAGGAGGGTTTTGGTGTCTTGGTGGTCTTGCTTAGGGAGGAGGGCTTTGGTTTTTCAGTGGTAGGGAGGGCGGAGGAGGGTTTTGGATTCTCGGTGGTCTTGGGTAAGGAGGTCTTGGCCAGAGAGGAGGCCTTTGGTTTCTCAGTGGTCCTTGTTAGGAAAGAGGACTTTGCTTTCTCGGTGCTAGGGAGTACGGAGGAGGGCTTTGTTTTCTCAATGGTCTTGGTTAGGGCGTAGGGCTTCGAGCTGACCAAGGAGCTAACTGGTGACTCATCATCGTCGCTTAACTCGATCGGCTGGCAGGTATCCAAGTCGGCGGGCGGAGTGATCTCGTTGGAACTGCCACTGCTGCTATTACTGGCAGAACTTGGCGGACGCAGTTCCAAATCCGAGAAAATCTTAAATTTGAGTCCCTTCCTCCTTTCCTTATCCTTTGGCGTCAAAGGGGTTTGATTTATCCTTTCCGGTGAATGATTAAAATTCAAAGCTCTACGCAGATTTTTGGGCACCACCGCAGCAGCTTCTTCCACCTCCTCCTTCGGCTCTGCTTGCTTCTCCTCCTCCTCATTCGACTCCTCCGACTCTAACTCCTCTTCTTGTTTACCCTTCTCCTCCTCCTCAGGCATCATCTCCCGTTCCGCTGTCTTCTTCTGCGTCATAAAGTTGTAATTATAGTCAATGTCCATGGCCTGGAGCGGCGTTTCCAATCCCTGCTGAGCCACGTTTATGGCCTCCAAATGCTGTCCCCTAAAGCGCAGGTAGTGGGCCTTGTAAAGCTGCTGGACCTGCAGCATTGGGCCCAGGGAAGCGCTCAGCTCGGGCTTCTCTCTCAGACTGATCTCCGCGCTTTCATAAAAGTCTTCCAGCTGTTGGCTGTCCCTCTTGAGGAAGCAGAGCCGTGCATGAAGGCAACCCATTATGAAGTAGGTGCTTTGCAGCTGAAAGTTGCCACGCAAAACCGACGGAGCCTCTTTGAGGTTCAAGTATTGATTCAGATTGAACTGGGAGCTAGGACTATTTGGCCTCAGGCTGATTATACTCGGCAAGTCCGCATCCATTGACTGCTGCTGCTTCCTAATGGGCTCCACCAGCTGCAGGAGTTGCATGTTGCTGGCCAGATCACTCATAGAGGGATCCTGGACTGGCTGCTTTACAGGCTCAGCTTCTTTAGGCTTCAAACGCTTGATGCCCAGACAGTGCTCTAGGAGTCTCAGCTTTGACTGAGCCCGGTCCAGGTTCTCCATTTGCAGATTCGTCCACAGCCAGGCCAGGAATATCTCAATGGTCCTCAGAGCCAAACCCGATTGCAGGACCAACTTGAGCACAATGTTGGAGAAGGCCAGTCGTTCGCTTAGCCTGTTGGCCGAGCATTCTGTGCTTTCGCGTACCAAAGACGAGAGCAGCAGCTGCAGGTAGCTTCCATCCAAGCTGGAGAGATTGCAAAAGTTTATCACATTATCCTGCAGCGTGTCCAATTGCCGGAGAGGCGTGGGCATTCTAGGATGTTCCTCTGGAATCCTTTGCTCAAAACTCAAACGAAAACGCACTGCTTGCAGGGTGATCAAGACTATGTCGTTCTTTCCCAGACGGTCGGGCAACTCTTCACGCAGTTGCTCTACCAGGAGGAGTATGAGCTGAGCCTGACTGAAGCTTTCCCGCCTGGCATAATAGCTGGCCAGGTGGCACAGGCTTAGCATTACCGTGGTGTCCTGCCTCTTGAAGAATCTGCCACTAGGCAGCTGTGGCCATAAATCATCTAGAAGAGTTTCTGCTCGCTCCACTTCCTTGGCTAAGTCCAGTTTTAAGTAAGGATTCACTTTCTGCTGAGCCAAAAAGTGCGTCAAAGCTCTGAGATAGGTAAAGCGATCCTCTAGCAAGTTGCCAATTCTCAAAAGCATCAGCCAGGCTTGGTCTGCCTCAGCCTGATAGCCCATGGTGGACAAGGCCATGGCAGCGGAAACAGCATCGTCTATCAAGGCCTCCCAGTCGATGGGTGTCTCCTCTGTGCTTAAGGGCTCTTCATCCGCTTTGCAAAAGAAGTTATTAAAGCCTGAAATGGCTTCACTGGCCAGGTCAACCACACGCTGTTCTCTTTGAATACTAATCTCCGTTAGATTCTGCCGCAGAAGCAGCTCCTCCAGCAGGTTTTCACCTGTTTCCTTAGAGGAAACTGTTGATTTTTGAGAGTCCAAGGCTTCCAACAGCAAACTGACATAAGCATGACCCAGGGATAGATTATCCAGGCGGCTTAGGGAGTCCCTAGCCTTCAGCTTAGCAATAAGCTCTTGGCACTCCTTCAATATGGTTCCATCGCTGCGCAGCTGCCTGGCCAGAAGCACCAAATGGTAGTCACTCATCCGACAGCGTATTAAAGACTTCAAATGTGAAACAGAGGGACTCCTCACGTAATGCAGCACTGCAAATAAATCTGTGTCGTAGAGCTTCTTTTTTTTGGCGGGAGTCAAAGGATAAGGCAAAGGGCAGGACTCATGAAACTCGTAGACACACCTCCGAATCTCTTTTGCCTCCTTGCTCTGCTGGTGGTAATGCATGCAAATCTGGGATCTCAAATGGGCGGGATTTGTAATCGAAGCCAAGTAGCTGGCGCATAGGCCACCGGCCATCTGGGGATCCTTGCAGTAGACACTGGCCTTAAACAATCGCCACAGCAGGCCTCGCATTTCCTGATGCGCAATCAAGGGTCTCAGCTTTTGGAAAGGTCCCAGGAGCTGCCACAGCAAGGACATTTGCTCTGGACATGAAACCTGATCAGCCACATAAGTGAGCTGGCGCACCAGCTTGATGAGCTCCATGCTGCCAAGACCCAGACACTTGAGGCTCTTGGCCACATCCAAGCTGAAGGTGAGGAGGCTTAGCAAGGGTTTATGGGGTGTCTAAAAGAAAGAATATAAACATTTATAGAGAAAACTTTTACCTCAAAAGCTCACCTTATCCTTCTTTTGCTCCTGCGTTGGCTGCCAATAGATGTAAGCATCCAAAGCACACAAGCCAAAGCCCAGCATGCAGTGCCTACGCAAACTTGTGCAAGCCTCATTAGAGCAACTGTTGGCCAGGGGACTCCGGGTGACATTAACCGCCAGAACCGCACAGCTGTTTAGCAGCTGAAAGTGAGCTGCATAGGCCTCTGGGCTGCCCTCGCCCTCCATTTGCTGCCAAAACACCTGAAAAGGTGACTGCAATTTACTGCTACTCTGCTGCAACCAAGTCTGGAGTCGCAGCATGACCACCAGCAGGTCTGTCAGCCACTGCTCCGTGGCCTGCGGTGCCGCCTTAATCTCCAGAAAGTTTTGAAACTTCCTGATGAGGTCGATGTAGGTGCGTTTGAAGTTGGGGGTGAGTTCGCGGACGTACAGCAGCTTCAGATAGTAATAGAGCAGCTGCAGGGCGTATGCCAGGTTGGTCTCCTGTCGAAAGAGATCCTTGCACATGCGCAGCAGCTGCAAAGAAAGCTGTGAACTCGGTTCCGGGCTTAGCATGTCGATCTGCACCAAAGCCAGCATAAAGCTAAGGTAATCGCTGAATTGATTACTCAATTCCGAGGTGGAACTGCTGGCCAGGAGTTTCAACAGGGAGCCAAGCATCTTGGTAAGGCTCCCCGAGGGCAGGATACTTAGCGTCTTGTAGACCGTCTTGTTGCGCTTGCCGAACAATGATTCATTGAGTCGCTCTAAAAGTGGCCCGGTTTTTGTAATTTTCTTCACTCGCATCGCCTCGAAGAGATCTCCCAGGGATTCCAGGGACTGGCACAGCTGGTTGGAGGCCTCCAGGGGCAGCAGTTGCTTTTGCAACAGCACATAGATGCCATTAAAGTGGGTTAAATGGATGTCCAGATATATTTTGTGGTCCGTTTCCTCCTGCAGGCGGCAGGGTTCCGCTCGGATGAGGCCATACAGCCTCTGGCAGGCTCCTATAGATCGCTACGCACAAGAAAAAAACTTTCAATAAGTCACTGAACTAGCCAGGATACTAAGCTGAACCCACCTCCTGGCACAGGCCATGCAGTATGTAGCGCAGGCTGGTGAGATGCGCCTCCCACAGGCTGGCTTTCTCCTCGCAGGGACGCACGTGGGGCAGCATGACGGCCACTATATCCCCGTAGAGATCACCGTTCTGGTGGTGATTCTCCTTGACGGCAAAGCAAATATGGCGCAGAACACTCAACTCGTAACGCAGCGCATACGAGGCGTCCGTGGTGCCGCGTTGCAGTCCATCCGCGATTTTGCGGAATTCCGCCTCCACAGTTCGGCAGGCGGCCTCGACATCGCTGCGTGTGCCCTTCAGTTGGTTTCCTATATCACCAGGCATTGCGTCGCTTGGATTTGTCACATTTAATTCGAAAACATTTAAACGACGCCTGTTTTTTCGTTGCTTTGCGCCAGATTTAAAGAAGCAGTGTGGCCAGCTCACAAAACAGGGTTCTTAGCTAATAAATATACTCAAATATACTTTTTAATACTAAAAATGGAAATTAGATATCTATGTGGGAGCCAGGACTCAAACCAAATGGAGTGCAAATGTCTATCGATTGCTTTTTTTAAATTAAAAAAAACAATCTTGTTAATAATTTATAGTTTAAACTTTAAAACGAGTTCTGCATAGAATAAGAATAAAAATGGCTTTCGTTATATGAATTTAAGGAAATGATTTAAACTAAATCTTGGAATTTTGTAAAATAACAGCAAGAAACCATTTGAAGCCCCATTGAATGCCAATAAGGATTGAAACATTTTTCTTTTAATTATAGTTTAAAGAAAATTGTATATAAGAAAATAAATAATTATAAACTTTAAATAAATAAAAAAATGTATTTAATTTAATTTATATACCTAGGTTTAAAACGTTCATTTGAAAAGCTGCAATAATTTCTCAATAATAAACTACAATAGTAATACAAAAATTTAAGAAATTTAACTTGTGTGTCAAATTTGTCCAATCGATCATAACTAAGCCCAAAATGTATTAATTTCATTTCGGATTGCTTTTGTGCTATAGTTTTTCGGTTAATAAATAATTAAATAAATTTAAAATTACACTTACAAACTCCCATTAAATAAAACAAACATTTAAAATGATTTAGTTTATGTATTTCAGTTTCAATGGGCTGGGGGGTTCTTACATCCTCTCTTTCATCCTCTCGCTAAATTAACGTTTTGGGGACTGCTTTTTAAAAATATTTGTTTGCATAAATTTTTCTTTGTTTATTTTAATGAAAAATCATGTCCTAAAATTGTCGCCGCCACACAATCAATAAAAACATGCTACTGCCTTTGAAAAAAGAAATGGAAACAATTTTCGAGTTCGGTGAAGGTGGAAATTTCTTAAAAATACATAAAGGAAAACGATTTCCGTATGGAGAAATATGGAACATGGTTACGAGAGCGGAAATAAGAGCTTTGTGGGTGGGTGGGTAACAATGAAAAGGTGATTTGAATTGCGCTCCATGCGTAGCTTTTGCTTACAACTTATATCCGTATTGAAAAGAAGGAATGACTTAAGAGTTAGTTCAAAGTTCTTAGCAGTAATATTTGTAAGTCGAATAAAACGTCTGACAAAAGCAGCAGTTGTACAAATAAAGGTGTTTTTTGTTTTAGAATTTGACAGCAAGAGACGCTAGAGGGTTACAAATTGTACAGTTCATACTTGATAAACCTAGGGCTAAGCAACTTTACAACTGTTGTGAAGGGGGTTCAAACGGGGGATGAGGCTACATAGTAATTGGTTGGTTGGTTCCTCTTGGTTGTTGTCGCTTAAACTTATCATTTTTCTGCTCTTTTGCTTTGTTTGTTTGATTATTACGTTCATTTTGCTCCGACTTTTTCTCTCTCTCTCTGTGTTTGTTATTCGTCGATTTTGTATTATTTTCTTTCCACTTTAGCTTACATTTTAGAGAAACAAGTTGTGGGTCTCCTTTACTATCAAAATATGATGTGTGTTGAGTGTGTGTGTGTGTTTTGTGGTGTGTATATATTTAACTTTATAACGTACAAAGACGATACAGCGACAGATCAAGAGTTTTAACCATCGTGCTTTCTCTTCTTGCCCCGGGCTTGCGATTCATCTGAGAAATGTAAGAAATAAATTTAAAATTAATTCAATATTTTTAATTCAATATTAAATAACTTACCGCCTGCCTTCTCACCATCCTTGTCATTGGCGTTTACTGATGCCGCAGACTCATTTGCCTCACCATCGGCCTCATCAATATCGGAATCCTCATCTTCATCATCCTCGGCTCCTTCGCCCTCCTCCCAATCGGAGTTATCCTCCTCCAGATCGTCATTGTACACCTCCGATAAGGACACCTCGCCATTATCCTCCTCCTCGCTCTCATCGCTGTCACCCTCCTCGTCGTCATCGTCGCCGGAAACTGTAAAAACGAGAGGAAATATTGGTTTTAATAGAACTTTTCACACTCGAACTTCCCTAAATTGAATTTTAGATACATTTTAAATAATTCTGAGAGGGTTATAAATGAGATTTTAACTATAAGAAATTATAATTTCCCCATTTAGGCTTTTATTTAATACTCAAAGACCCCAATAAATTGTTAAGTAAACTAGAAATTCTTTAGGAAACTTCCCTCTTAACCTTTTCGCATTAAAGAAGTTCGAAATTCTAGCCATGCTTACAATATGTGGCATTGGCCAGATTGAGAATGGCCAGGAACCAATAGAGAAGAATGGCAAAGCTTATGGGTGGGTTTTGGGTGGGCCTTATCACAGATTGCTCGTTGGTTGGAGCTGCAACAGCAGGAGCAGCGGCAGCTGTGGCTTCCCTCAACTGCAACTCTTTCAGATATTCATCTAATTCGTCTACTTCTTGATCTTCGTTCTCCGTTTGGGGAGGCGGAGGCTTGTTCTGCAAACTCTTTTTCGCCTTGACCCGCTGCTCCAGAGCCTCGAGCTCGTCTAAATCGATTTCTAAACCGTTCAAACAGAAGGCACTGCGCTCATCTGAAAGGCGACAGAAGCCAGTGTTGAATGTAAGCTTGCTTTTTGAGATTAAACAAAAGCTGCGACCCATGAAAAGCTATTAAACAGCTAAGCAGACGGACAATGAGCATTAAAATTGTGTTCCCTTCTATGCCAAGATGCGCTATAACTAGTAAAACCCCTTCGGAATACACACCTTCCTCGGAATCGTTGCCATTGGCCTCATCATCATCATCGCCGTCGGATTGCGCCTCCTCGTCGTTGCAATCAAAGCTGAAATCATTTATAAAATTAATATAAAATACTATCTAAAAACGTTATATTTTTAAAGGAAACCTCACCCATCGAGAAAGTTTAACGACGGCAGCATCTTAAAGATCTTTTCTCGGTAATTCTCCACCTGGGTGGCATCGTTATTAAACAGATCGAGCACTGCCAGATTCTTGAACTCCTCCAGGGGCTTGAGGGCATCCAGATCCTTGATCTTGTTGCCGGACAAGTTCAGATATTGCAGTTTGGGGCTGGTGGTCAGATAATTGAGGCCGCTCGAGATCCTGTTGTCGGACAGCTCCAGTTTCTTCAAGTTGGGCAGCTTGGGGAAACCTTTCAGGGTGGTGAGGCCCACATTTATCAAGCTAAGCGATTCCAAGGCGGTGTATTCGTCTGTAAGGCCAACGATGCTTGTACTCCGGCAGTTGTCCAGATTCAGCTCTGTGATCTGTGTAAATAATTTGGAATAACGAATTAGAATACAAGCCATAAATTAAAATTTTAAAATCGATAAACATTCGAGTCCTATCCTATCCCTATTCTGGTTTGAGTATTTGCTCTTCGCTAGAGGTTCTAATATCGATTACCAGATTATTGTACCGATAATTTTTTCAAGATTTTTTAGGGGGAAAGCCAAATTTCCATCTGGCAGCACTGAAAGCAAACGCAAAAAAAAAGATGGAGACAATACACACGCAAAAATCGATCAAACGCCGAGAATTTTTTTTCTTGAGGTTCAAATCGACATTACATGCTAAATAACCAAATTGGCGCAACGAGAAACGACTTGGTAAACAATTGCTGCTGTACTTTCGCCAAATTGCGCATCAAAATGGAGGCTGCGAACAGTGCAACGCGCGTTTATGTAACCAACAGAAACAAAGAAAAAAAAATGTGTGTCTGTGTGCTAGCGTGTGTATGTGTGCGTGAGCCTCGCCACAAAGCAGAATGCGCAAATTGGGCAACGCGAAGAGAGAGCGAAGAGCAGCATGACAAACAAAATGGATTCGGGGGCGGGGGTGGGAGCGAGAGCGAAACATGCCGGCAGTAGCAGTCACAACAACAACATGTTTGACCGTGACGTAGTAGTTGTTGGGGCGGGAATGAGGCGTGGGGGGAGACCGACTGATAAGCTACGAACGTATTGGAGGCTGTGCAAGTTCACTTGAGATTACCCAATTATCAATATGTCACGCTGCCACAACGAGACAACAAGATGGTGGGTTGCCTCCCCGAGAGTCCGGTCTGTCTGTCTCTGTCTGGCCGAGAAACAGTTATGTTGGCACAGGAGAAATTCTTTAACAAGAACTAGTTTGTCTATTACAAGATATCTGGTCAAGTTATAGATGAAATTTATGGTACTGGCACCTTAATCGGAAGGTTATTAAAACTGACAGATAACAGACATAAAAACAAATACCAGAAAAACAAGTTCTTACCAAAAATTAGTTGACAAAAAATATTTGAAATTTATATTTAACAGTATTTCCCATTATTTGAGCTTAATAATTCTTTTTTTAATTGTGTTTTTAATTTTATTAGCTGTTGATAAGCATTTTCTGAAAGCTTGTGATATGAAATTCAAATTATTGTTCCCTAGTGTGTCATTATTCATACTTTTAAAGGAGTAGTTAGAGGCTTTTATAAGTACTAAAATGTATAACAATATTCAAAGGAATACTTTATAAACCAATAATAGCCTCTAAGTTCTCCAAGTTACGATAGAATCTCGCTTTGGGGACGTTCACGAAATGGAATTTCACTGTATCTCGGTTAAATGAGTGAGAATGAATGCACACAGCTTTTGGCTTTGGCTTAGAGGCGCGTATGAGTATGTATGCTTTGCTGTTTTCGTGTTTTTCTTTTTCTTGTTTCGTTGTTTTGCTGCCTTGCTCACGTAGTTTCTGTTGTGCATGATGATGGGTGGGTGTGGGTGGTGCTTGGGTGGCCGGGTGACCGCCGATTGAGATTGAGTAGGCTGGCCGGGGCCCGACCAGAGCAGAGCGCATGTTTATTAATCAGTGGCAGTAGCGACGGCCTGGCTTTGTCTTTCGCCTGCACTTCTTTTGCGCTGCATGCGGCGGCCGGGAGAGCGGGATGGCTAGAGATAGCGGGCAGGCAGGTGGCGAACTTGGGAGGGGGAGGGGGAGGCAGCATAAAAGTATTATGACTGCGCAGTCAATTTCACATGTTTGTATGTGTCGATTATTTTGTGCATAAGTTTTCTTGACTTGTGCGTATTTGTGCGGATGATGCGCCGCGCCGCGCGCTATAATGTTGTTATAGATACATTTTGGTATCAAATAACCTGAAATTACAACATGCAGCAAACACACACGACGCAAACGCACACAAACACATGTTGCCGCTGCCGCCGTGTTTGTCACAATTGAAGGCCGGCAGCAGCAACAACAACAACAACGACGACGAAATCAAAAGCAAGAACAAGAACCCATAGCAGCAGTGGCATTGCCAGCTGTGGCGTTTATACACCTTCAGGTGCGAAAAGATCGCTGGCGATTGGCCGACCAAAGGTGACTAGAAATCACCAGCTCTATGCACATTTTTGTTTCTCCTATGACTACTTGTAATAATTGCTTTTTATTTGCCAACAAAAGTTCCGATTTGGGCTGAAAGCCTCGAGAAGGGGGAAGGCGCAAAAATGCGCGCACATGGCAACACTGGCGATCAATTTTTTTTTTTTCGTTCTGTTCTTGTTGATGCCGCTCTGTTGCTTTGTAGCTGCTTCTTCTTCATCCAGAGCTCTTCTGTTTTTTATATGGCGTCGACACAAATTGAAACTAGATTTACATGATGGCGTAGTTGTTGTTGTTGTCGCTGTTGATGCACTCTCTCACTCTCACATAGGCACGCAGCGGAATTCAAACGAAAAGATTTGTGTAATGCCAAAACAAAAGCCGTGGCGCGTTTTTCTCAGAACTTACCTGATTTGCTTTGCGTGCGCGTCGCTCCAATTCTATTCTCTTCTCCATTGCAGCTGCACTGGGTCCTGGTTTGTTTGTTTGTTTGTTGTTTTTCACTCGGTCTCCTCTCTCCGGCTTGCAAGTTTACGGATACGTGAATTTTCCTCCTTTTTTTTTGTTCTCCCTTCGAAAAACAGCGCACGCACCAAAGGCAAAAAAGACTCGCACACGCTCACTCACACAGACGCAGCTGAGAGTGCCTTGCAAATTTTTCTTTTTGTGCTTCTTTCGGTATTTTCGATGCCGCCACCGCGCTGATTTTTATTGCTAAACAAGGTGGTGCTGGGGGTGGGAGGTGAAGCGAAGGAGAAAAAAAAAACAATAGAAAAAATTAGTAATTGTCTTTGGAGTTTCAAACCGCGACTGCACTCGCAAAAACCGATTGCACTGTAACGCATTTCCCTCGATATTCCAGAACATGACGCGCTTTTTCAAACGGCCTTTTCCGCGTGAATTCGGGGGTTAGGCCGAATTAATTTACATTTTCCGGCTTGAGGAGATGCCGCTGCATCGGTTACGCACTTACCTGGCGATGCTGAATATTTAAATACTCCGGAATCAATTTTTAATTGTATTTTCAACAACCAACAAGAAGCAACACACACTAGCAGTGTTGCCAGACGTAGATTTGGCTTTGGACTTAATAAATCTCAAAAAGTTGAAAATATTCCCTAAAAAATCCAAGTTTCCCGCTAAATTCAAAAATTAATTTATTTCTGAATATATTATTTATTTGTTTATAACTTTGTGGAAACTTTGGGGTGTATAAAAAAAGTTTGGTTTGTCTAGCCACCAGTCAGGTAATTTTATTTTGTAGATTTGATCTTGTAAAAATAATAAATTAATGAATACACATTTTTTATATATTGAAAATGTATAATTAGCTTAACAATAAAATAATAAAGAAATAAGTTATAAAATAAAAATGTAAGAAATTATTAAATAATAAAATAAAATTCTTTTAAAATGGAAATGGTTAAGGTTCGAGTCTTCGCTAGAGCAACCAGCTTTGCCAGAGCCCTTAAAAAGTAGTTCCATATCACCCTGCTTTTTGTGTGGTGCATCTGAGTGTCGTAGCTGTCATCTACTACTAGTAGATTCAGCTTTAAAATTTTGAAACTTGTACTTCCTTTTGGCCGTTACCTTTGTTGTTTTTGCTGTTCGGTCTTCTGTTCTATTTGCATTTTGTGTGAAGGACACGGACGATTACGACCAGGAGATCCCGGCTGCCCATAAACATTAGTGCGAAAACTGAAGCCGCGCGGTCGCAATAATGCGCCATAATCAGATGCGCGTGCATCCAGCGGTAATGCGAAGCTCAGCACCGGGGTCGCTTCCAGGATATATAGGATTACCGCTGCGAAGGACGATGGGCGCAACGGATGCCTTAATTAGCCAAGCGAAAAGTCCAGGAAAATAGCTTTGCCGCGTAATTAAAGTTACTATGTGTGCGACGAAGTCAACGAACGCAAGCAGTTGATAAGCTAACCTTGCCCTGACATGGTTAGCTTTCTGGTCTTGGCAGGACTTTACAAAGGTGGCAAGGAGTCGTCCCTGAACTTGGCGCAGCTTTAAATAAAGTAAACGTCTCAATTTGATTTTCCTCGCCTCGTTTATCCTGCCAGCTTCCTGGCGTTTATTCCCGTCCCTCCCCCCCTGTGATTATTTTAATGTGAGCTTAATGTACACCAAGAAGAGCACAAGCACACCTACGGACATTTAAGGTATACACAGGTAATTGTTTTTACAGTATCAAAGGAGGCAAATTACTTCAGCAATCTTACACGAAGAGAAAATGAGAGAAAGTAAAAAGTTAAGCAATTGAAATAAAATATATCATAAAATAGTACGTAAAATAATAATTTAATAAACAATTTAAAAAAAATAAAAAATTGTAAAACTAAGATCTCCTTAAATTCATGATGCTATAAAATTCCTTTTTTGTTAATTATTATTATATAAATACTATATTAAATAAAGTATCCTTATCAAAATTTTAATATATTTTCTCTCTCTGCACCCTCGAGCGTATCAATTAGTCAGGTGTTCGTTCGTCCTTCTGCCGCCTCCGCAAATTTGCCAAACGTGTGTCCTCGCTCCACTTGGGGATAGTCATAAAAAGGTGGCAATTGGAAAATCGGTAGTCAGCGCTTGGCATGGGTCAGGATCGGGTGCAGAGGTCCTTCAGAAGCAGCAGCAGCGGCAGCAATGGGTTGCACCATCATCATCATCATCGATAAGCAAGGATGTGCTGCCTGCCGGGGGCCTAAGCTATTAAAAGAGCGTTAATTCTGCGAGTGTGCCATCTATTTGTGGTCTCTAAATAGGAGGATATTCTGTGCTCTGCCGCACTGGGAGCTTTTCCCCTTCCCCCTCATCCTCAGAAACCGAGTGTTTTTTGTTTTTTGTGTGGCACGTTAACATTGGTAACTGTTGCTTTGGTAAACATCCGTCTTAATGGCTTTTGTGGGAGTTCGTTTGCAAATAAACAGGAATGAAAATAAATTAGGGGAGAAGGCGGTTGTCCATTTGGATTTGTCTATCGATTAAATTTGCCAATCGAAAAGCAAATTAATTTTGTTGAAAAATTATCTATTTATTTTAATTTTTGTTTTGATTACCATTAATTCTTAATAAGCTTTTTTTAAATTAATTAATAAGCATTTAAATTTTAAACCTTAATTAAATTTTAAAAATATCCTTAAACTAAAGAAGAAGTCTAAAATATTTATTAATAAACGCCTGTGCTTCACTAGAATTCCCAACTGGTTCTAGTTTTAAACTACATTAAAATTAAACAAAAATAATCAATTTAGAATCCAGTTAAGACACCATTATTGTTTGTATTTAATTATCCTTACCCCTTGTATTCCCCTGAAAAACCCGTAATACCATTTTTAAGGTCTTATTAGAAGCCATGAACAGCAACTAACTAATGTTTACTGCCGTCTGAATGGGTATTAATTAACTAAGTAAGCCCGGAGATGCCACACGCGAGATAGACTCTCTCTTTTTTGGACTCGCTCTCCGCACATTTTCACGGAGGCCAATCAACAGTTTGCCGTGGTGCGAGGAAAAGCTCTCGGGAAAATCGTCGGGAAAAGCTCAAGCGGCACAGAGAGGGATGCTGCGACGCTGCATCGCACAATGGGACAAGCAACCACGTTTTGTGATATTAATAAATAATTAAAAATTAAGTAACAACACTTTTTTTTTATAAAAAAGGAAGAAATTGTTAGTGGTCCTTTAAGTTTTTAAGGATTTAATTTTTTTCTTAATGAAAATATTATATTTTTGTGTTTTTTTATACATGTTAACTTTAGTATTATAATACACGAACATCTTAAGTATTTTTACAGTCCATTTACTATTTCTATATCTAAAGCTAAGCATCAAATAAATTTTAAAATTAGTTTTAGGTATAAAAGTCGTAATTTGCCCCATAGTGCGTTGGCAGCGAGCAAAGCAGACGCAGAGGCAGCAGCCACAAGTTGCCTTTTCGATATTTGCAACAGTTGCTGTTGAGTGGCTTCGAAAGTCGGACGTGGCGAAAGGTATAGCGGATGGATCCTAGATCGAGTCCAAGCGAAAAACTCTTATCAGTGGATTTATCTCTCTTCTGTGTTTGTGTGTGTGTGTGTGAGGAGGAAAATTGAAAACTCTTGTAACGGGAAACTAGTTCAAGTGCAAAAGCGCGAAATTTGTCAGCAACATTGTTGCCACAAAACAAGTGAAAAATTCTAATTTCAAATCAAATCCTATTAAGAAACCTAAAGACATAAATTATAAAAGTAATAAAAAATATACACATACAGCAAACTGAATTTTGGCACATGTTTTAATAAAACAAAAATTTTCGGTGATTTCTTATTTTTGCGACACATGTTTGTGCTTTCAAAAATAAAAATGAAAAAGTGTTAAAGCGGCTACCATAAATTCTAATACGAGAAAAAGAGAAATGAAAAATCTCAGCTAATTCAATTCAGATTGAAAAATACGATTATAATCTGGCCATCAGCAAAGGCCTGACCCTGCACCCCCAAAAAAGCCGAGAAAAAGAAATTGTGGAAATCCCAACGAAATTACCATATGTAATGCACACACAATCGCAGAGGCTGTGTATCTGTGTGAATGAAATTCTGTCACTGAGAAAAATACGTTGTTATAGGAAATATCCGCAATAATTTAGAGAGATTTTTGTTTAAATTATTCATTTAAATACGCTTGGGCTTGATTTTAAATACAAGTTTATTATTTAACAACAAAGAAGAAAATAAAAAATTGTGTAACTTTAATGTTTCATTACTTAAAAATTTGCTTAATTACCTTGATCTTAAATATAAAATCCATCTTCAAAATAAATCAAAACTTGAATGCAGACAAAAAACAATGCAAATACAATTAAATTTTAGGCAGGCTTGAATAAAAAGCTGTTTCCAACATTGTCTGTGTATTTATCATAAAATAAATTCCGAATAGACTTTAAACAAAGCCTTAAAGTTTGAAAAACAATTTAATTTGATAGTAAATGAATAGTTAATTAAAAAAATCCATAAAGTGGAAAACTTTACAGCTCTATCTCTAAGCTAAGAGCAACCAGAACCAGTTAAGAATCTTAATGCAAATAAAGATAATAATAATTTTAATCTTTACTCATTTAAATTTAAATCAATTTTCCCAATCTAAGCCTAGCTCATACTCGTTTTTCTCTGTGCATAACATATTCACAATTCAACTTCTTTTTTGACACGCGTCTCCCAAGAAATTTCGTTACGGTTACGCATTTCTCTTTGCTCTTTCCCATTCCCTAGACTCTTTGTGGTCCTTGCCCTGCCTATTTTTTTGTATTTTTTTATTTTTGGGGTTTTCCTGCAAATAAATTTCTGTTGAATTTGATTTGATAACACAGCATAGAACAAACCAGCAACAGGCAACTGAGGCAGCAAGCAACAAACATCGTCAATCGGCGGCACATCATCACCCCATCCCGCAGCAGTAGAAAGGTGAGTACGTATGCTGAATTTTCTTTTTCTGAATTTTCCTCGATTTGCATTTCAAAGGTTGTTGTTGTTGTGTGTGTGAGTGTGTGATTATCATGTCTGGCCTTCCTTCCCGTTGGCAAAAATGTCAGGCGGCTCACGCTGCGTATGATTGATTGGGCTGCAGCGAGTGTGTGTTCCATAATTATGTTAACGTGTGTATGCAGCGATTTCTGTTCTGGATTCGCCTATTAAAGGGATTTGATTCGTGGAATTTTTGATTTTTTTTTTTGAACACGTACACATGTATAACCATCCGTAGGTAGTGAAGCGCACTGAATTTCCTAGATAAATATAGGTATATTCTGGAAAAACAAAAAGGATTTTCGGTTGAATGCTTATGCAAAAAATTTGATGGTAGCTTCCATGGAATTAATACATAAATATAGAGATATATACTCTTTTGTTTGGCACGAGAGAGTAATAAATCAATTTTATAGGATTTGTTTTGAGAATTCGAAGGCTGTTTAAATGTTTGGGGAAATGATCATTTTAAATTTTTATTTTATATATTTCTGTAATTTATTTGTGGCATTGTGTTTAGTGAAAACTTGAGGATAATATTGAGTTTTTTTTGAGAATTTTAAAGTTTTCAAAATGCGTAAAGAAATGATAATTAAGAAAATCGTTTGGTTTTAAAAAATTTTTAATATATTTACAAAAATTTTAAAAACTAAAAATATTCAAGGATAGTATTGTATTTCTAATAGGAAAACTTGAAGCTTTTTTTTCACGCTATTTATTGAACATTAAAGCAAGCCAAATATATAATCAATTGTTTTTTCACATTGTAAATATCTCAAATACATTTTTAACCCTATTTTTAAAGGCTCAAGCCTTAAGATAATATCTGAAAAATATTTTCTGCACTTTTTTTTAGAAACTAAAACTTGAACACTAATGTTAAACAACCAAGAAAACTCCTCTAATTTTATACCCTAATTACCACTGTTATTCTGCATACACCGAAAATCCTAATTTGGTGTGTAATCCTTTTAGCCAAAAACTGCGCCAAACTTCAAACCCTTTGCACTCCGCCAAGCATGAATTACCAGGCTTCTTGAGAATATTTCGACTTGGCAGGAAGTTGGGGCGGGAGCCTTGTGTAAACCTTTCAAGGAAAAGAAGAAACTACAACTTCCTTCCGTCGAGATTGAGCTGATGAAGTTCTTCTGTGTGTTTTTAATCTGCAAAGTTTAATTAGCTGATGGCAAAGCTTGTTAACTTTGCCGGCGCTGAACCAATTAGACAATTTTCCAATTATATTTGTATGCAATTCGTATTTTTCATTTCTTATATTATTTTCTGCCTTGACTTTAATCGAGTTTCGGTTGCAGTTAAATGGTTTGTCTGGCGGGGAATTCCATTTGGCAGAAGTTTGTGCTTAATTGGCTTTAATAAAGTAAGCCACTTAGAGCCAATTATAAGAGCTTGGCCATAGCACATTTTTCTTTTCCTTTTTTTATCGTTTATTTTCCCTGATTTTTTCCACCCATTTTCATTTAAATTTCCGCCACATCCTTCGTGTGGGTCGTTTGGACGCCGCCGGCGGCATCTGCCGCAGCTGCTTCAACGCATTTTAGCACCTTGACACCTGTTCTGCCGACGCCTTTGCGTCCATTAACACCTGGACGTGCTTGCATTCCCGCGTTGCATACTTCTGGGCGTCCGGCAAGCCCACAGAGCGTATGAGTGATTTATTACTTTTTTTATGGGTCGTAATTGATTTAAATCATTTGCATTAAGGTGTGGAATATTCATTTTTAAAGGAAAACTGGGGGTTTTTATGCTTTATAAAAATGTAGTTTTTTTATACAAAAAATTAAGTTTAACTTAATTAATAAAGATAGAATGTTGAGTAATTTACTCTTTAAAATATTTATTTTCACTAAATTCATACTGACAAGTGTATTTAATATAATTAAAACCCATGTTAATTTAATGTTGTTATATAAAAACCTATAATAAAATTATTTTAGCTTACAATTCACATTATTTAACTTTATTTCCCAGGCTTCGTGTTGGAATAAACATAAAATTTCAGTGACGCACGTGTTGCCTGTCCTGAGAATTAGCATTAAAATTAATAAACTAGAAGAAACTACTTGGGGGAATCACCCTCAGTCCCTGCCGTCCGAATTTCGCATATAATTTTTTATCTAAAGCCCTCGACCGAGTTTTGTTGCTTTGATTTTTTTCATAGTTCTTTTTTTCATAGGTCTTTTATTTTTATTATTTCCCTCTCGGTTTTTAGTAGTTGTTGCCATTGCTCTCCCTCTACACTTGTGCTGAAGAGCCTGCGGAGGCGGTAGGACGAAGGATGCCGAGGATACCGAGGATGCGGAGAGGAGAGCCAGATTTTAGTTGCGTTTTGGCATTGACATTTATGCGCAACGGGAAGGGAATCGGCGTTGGTGGGCTGCATAAAAAAAGCAAGAAAAAAAACTACAACACAAATTTTATGGCATATTATTATTTTTATTCAGCGCTGGGAATAAATTTTGCGGAAAAGGATGCAGGCGTCATAACGCGTTTTTATCCCAGCAAATGTTAATTTTTAATAAACTTTATGCTCCAAGAGTGTGGGAATAAACTTTAAGGGTCGCGTAAAAGTCAACTAAATGAACTGCTTACAAATGCCAGGACACTTACTTGTTTCTTGGGATATTCTGATTTTTATTACTTACTGCAGGGGATATGGGGAGCGATTTTAGATTTTTTTAAAAGGGAAAAATCTTTGATTAAAAAGTAGTTATTGAGTTTTTTATTTTATATGTTTAATTACAATTTTTGTTGTTAAAAAATTTGTTTTAAGGAGGCTAGAAAAAAAGCTATTCTTAAATTAATTTTAGTTAAATTACTGAAGAGTATCTTTAAACATTTATTTCTTAGTAATTAATACTAGTAATTTTTGACTGAAAATGATATTTCATTTATAATACCTTTAACTTATATTTTTTATTACAAAGTATTTATAATTAAATAAAATTCTTACATTCACCGACACTTAATTGTTAAACTCTTGCTTAAAAGCTCTTCAGACAATCCATCAGATTAAACATTTGACCAAACTCTCACAGTATAATATTACCAAATATTAATATTATTATCCTGTAAAATCCTGGTCATATGACCAATCTTCAAGACTGACATTCTATCAAACTCTTAGGTAACCTTTGTTCTAGGACCTCCTGGCAGAGTTTCAGGGATTCATAGCACCTGGTCAGGGCCTCACGTGCGCTGGCTCTGCTAAATGCCGGGTTGTCTGGCTTTTGGCTACGACCTTGACTAATTTCCTTGCGAATCATCTGGTTGTAGTAGGCCTTCAGTTCCATTCGCTGTCGTTCCCTTTGCATTTCCTTCATGTAAGGTCGAAGCTCGGAGTGTCTTCGCCGCATTATTTGGCACAAGGAGCAGGTTGGGGGTAGGCATTTCGATGGCTTCGTTTGGACTTTCTTGCAAACCATATTCTTGTTGGGCTTTATTTTCTTGACTTTAACTCTCCTAGACTGAGGTTTCGCTATGGTTTTCTCTGGGTAACAACGATCCAGCTTATTGGGTTTCATGAAGTTGGTAAAGGGATCCTTGAAGGTTATTTCCGATCCATACTCCTTCAGGACTTCGATTATAACATCGGCTACGATAAGGGGCGGGGGTAGTTTTATCTCCTCATTACTGATCCGACTCGATGGAGTTGTTTTCGCAAACGAATATGAGTTTTTATCAGATTGCATGTAACGATTGGACAAAGAGGGGGACCCCACTCTCGAAGGCTTCTCTTCGTCAAGAGGTTCTGTAATGGTGGATTTTGGCTCCTCGCAGAAGGCAATTTTAGGAAATGTTTGTACCTTTGTCTTGTGGCCTTTGGCCTTGGAATGATCAAAGGATTTAAAGTACTCCATGTGTGACAAGCCCACGGGCAGCGGCCAGTCGTATTTATCAATGGATTTTATCTTGCCTGAGTTGGCCTTTTTTATGGATACCTTTGGACTGCTTTCAGCTTTCATGGGGGGTCTGATATTTTTTCCTCGAGTTGAGGGTTTACTCCTGGGCCTTTTGGCCTTAAATGGAATATAGGTTTCAGGGGATTTTGCCAAGTGAGGGGCAGCGGGCTTAGTATTGTATTTATTGGCCTTTAATGAACTGTAAGTTTCAGCTGGATTTCCCGAGTGCCAGGATTGTGACTTTTTAATGGCTCCCACTCGACTATTTTCCGATAACAAGGATCTAATATAGGTGCCTAGAGGAGCGGGCTTTACACCCTCCCTATTGGCCCTAAATGGAACAAAGGTGTTAGCTGGATTTCGCGAGTGCCAGGAGTACGACCTTTTTATAGATCCCATACGACTAATCCTCGAGGACTTTAGGTATTTATCCTTGATGAGGGTACTTCGAGTTCCAGACTTGATACTGCCTTTATTACCCAAAAATGAAAGAGAGGATTGAGCTGGACTTAGTGATTGCCAGGCATCAGACGATGAGGTCTGCATGGTGGGTTTTCTTATAGTTTCTACATCAGCATATTTCATATTTTCCTTAATAGAATCCTTTGGAAGGCGAGGTATTTTGTCTGCGTTTTGTTGCTCATCTCTCTGAACTTTTATCTTAACTTTCACATCTGACTTATTTTCTCTTACCTCAGATTCCAGAGATTTTTGCGATTTACTCTTGAGAATCGATCTGTGATTCTTTACTTGAGTGGAGGACCTTTCTTCCCTAAATTTAGACTCTTCCGACATTTTTGGGAATTTTTTTGTGAGGCTCGCTTTAGAGGGCTTTAATTTAATTGGCTTTTCATTGTTGGATAATCTTGCGTTGGTGTACCTCTTGGAAATATATGCATACTTGGGATTATTGAATATACTTTGACTTTGTAGCTTCATTGAGAGATGACGATTGGTCAGTTTTGTAAGTTTTTGCAGTCTCCTCTTCAACTCCTCCTGGAGATAGGGGTTCATGGTTTGCTTCAGCATCTGACGCACCTCTAGCTCCTCGCGTTTCCACAAATTCCATTGTTCCGGCTGGACAGGATTGGGTTCCTTTCGGACCTTTGCCTTTGCAGGATCTTCGTCTGAGCAGCGGAAACAGGACACTAGCTCGTTGTAGATGTGATCTTCCAAGTCCACGCCCGGCGGCAGTGAACTCTCATAAAGGGATATGTTTAAATTCTTGTGAATTTGAGTCCTTGGCCCAACCGTGGGTGCCACTATCCTGGCATTCTGCTCGATGCGCCTGCGAATGCTCGTCAGTCGCTCCTGGCAGCCACTGGCATAGTAGCTCCATGTGGCCTGGAACAGTTTGTCCTTGTTGGAACCCCCCAAGTTGAACTGCTTGAGTAGTAGAGGCGATAGCTCCTCGATCTTGTTCCGCAGGCATTGCTGATTTAGCACTGCGTTTTTCTTTAAAGCATTCATTTCTGAGCGGAAAAATAAAAGTTACTCACAATTTTTATTCAACACTTCACGAAATAATTTTGAATACTTACTTGACTAGATTTAAATTAAATCAAATCTTTGGCTCAACCGCGGGCATTAATACTTGGAGGTTTTTATGGATTTTTTTTTGGAAGGCTCAAAACGGGTAGAAACTTTATTTATTAGAATATTTTTTTGAGTTTTATAGTGAAGCAAAGGTAACCCAGATTGTAAGACAAAAACCAATTCCCATGAGTATATTCTTAATTTTTCTTTCTGCACTCTTCAAATTAAAATATTCATTTTCCGGTAAAACTTTATAATGCCCGGCAAGGCAGCCTTCCGCTTTGTTTTTCCCCCCATTTCCATTTCCATTTCCCAAGAGCGCTTCCCATGAGCACCGCCCACATTTGCCATGAGAATAAGAATAATTGTTGTCTGTCCTGTGTGTGCCTGCCTTGAATTGCATTTCTATGCACATTGTGTATGGCACAAAGCCTCAAAATGCCTCAGGGATGCCACGGTTCTAACCGCATTCCTTTAGCCAACTGTGGCAAAATATAATATGTATCAAGGTGCGAGGATTTGAATATTTGCAGTTAGTAATTATGAGGTGGCTGAATTTAATTTGGTTGAAAGATCTAGAAAATGCTTAGGTAGGCTTCTGGAAAGTAATGAAAATTATATAAAGTATTTTGAATTATTCATGGTATTATGACATTATATTATTGGTGTCAGTAATAGAAAATTTCTTAGATTTCAACTAAGCTTATCTTGTGAAATTCAGGTAAACACATTTAACATGGACAAATGTTAGGAAATAAATGTATATTTTTCTCTTTTTTATTAACATTTTATTAATATTATTTTAAAATTAAAAATCGAAATTATATTAGCTAATTTTACTCCTTAATTAATTCATTATAAGTCTCTATTATATCGATTATTATTCCCCATTGAAACTTTTAGAGGTTATTGCCCCATTAGGCCCCTGAAGCTCCTTCTCGCATATTGTAATTATCCCATTGTTTAAACAACAATAGCCATAAGCTTACACTCAAGCACACCACGTATAAATTAATTTTATGATTGAATATCCAAAAATACGAAATACCCTTGCCAAGTTCAAGTTCCGACCCAGTTACGATCCTTAAAGATTATATGGAAAGGGTGCAGAAAATTCTCTTAGCAACAGGACACTGCGAGAAATTACAATGAAATATATTTTAGATTAAATCATGAAAATATTACATCGCGTGTGATGAATTTTTGAATTTTTTAGGAATTGCATTGTTGTATATTTTTAGATTAGATAGTTTTTCTTAATGTTTTTAGTTTGGATCTCTCTTCCTGAATAAAATTTAATAAAATTTAAATACCTAATTCCCCAAGTTAAACTAAAATTATATAAAATTCCCCAAAATTTTTCTCTAAATACCTTAAAACAGATGAGATCGGTAGTACATCTGGCTCTCTGACATCATAGTTAATAGCTTTTAGCAGCACTTTATCGCTTAAGTTGTTATTTGTGCTATTTTTTTTTTGGCAAAACAAACGAAGCTGCAAGCTAGCCGCCTGTTTATTTACTTCCAGTGTCAGTGTGTGTGTGTGTGTATATATTTGTGCATAAAACATAAATTCCCCCGCATCGCATTGGACGCTAAAATAACACAGCTGCTGCTGCTTCTGCCTTTCCATTCGGGAGCCACCTGAGTAAAAGTGATTTGTTCGAGTCAATGGCAATGGGGCCATAAACAAAGGGAACTGAAATTATAAAATTAACACACGCACACACAGTTCACTGACGGACTGTTGGACGGAAGTGTAAACATTCGATGACGGTTTATTAGCAATTAATTTAAATATTGCCATTGCCAGGCGAAAGGTAAATGTTGGCCTGTACCCCAGCGCGTGGCAAATAAACATTTGGCACAAAAAAAATATAGTAAATAAATAAAAGCGACTTAACATAATCATTTCAAAGGGTTCTCATAATAATAAAGGCCGCGGGTTGTTAAATTTAATTGTTATTAGCTGGCATTTAAGAAGCAAAAATCAAGACATTAAGTTGTGTCATTTCGAGCGGTAAAAGATAAATGGGGTTTTTATAGGAGAATATTAAATGTTTATTTGTATTTTGAATAGGAAAATTGAAAGGAAAATATTTAAATAAACAATTAATGGAAATTCAAAATGTGTAAAATAAAAGTAAATATATTTATGGTATTATGAGACTGCATTCAACATTTTATTTCCATTTTTAATTGAATAATTAAATAAATGGAAATTTAGGAATATTTGCATTTCCTTTTTTCTCTTCTGAAAGTTTCCTTTACTATATAAAAATGTTTATATTTCTCTTAATGCTTTTAACACTTATTTTCCTCCTGAATTTTCCACCATTTTGTAAATTACAATTAATTAAAGAGCTCTCATTGCTGCGCTCTCTCCTGCGGTTTTCCAATTATCTAAATATGGCGGGGAAATCTTATGGCATTTCAAATAAACATGAATTTCCTGCGGTTCACCTAATTCCCATTGAAAAGCGAACGCATTTCCCAGGCCGTTTGTATATTTCATCATTTTAATGCATTCAAGTGCCGGAGCTACTGATTCAAAGTTCCGTTTCCATTACAAAGTGAAGCTGCGACTCAAAGCATAATTGCAAACAATTAGCATGCTCCAGGACTCTGGGAGCCAGGAGACTCAGGACTCAGGACTCAGGACTGACAGAATCGCAATCGGATTCGCTGGCAAGTACGGTAATGACGTTTGGCATGGTAATAGATGGAAGAGAAGTACTCACTTGACAGTGCTCTGTCATTGGCATTGTGCTGTGCTATTCGCGGAAACGAAAGGAACCCCCGGCTCTAAATCAATATCAGATTTCATACATGTAAAGCCCAGGCAAACAGTATCCATATGTCAGCATGCACAGTGGGGGTTAGAAAAATAGCAGCATATGTATGAAAATGTGGGTGATGTTCCAGAAAATTTACACAATCAATTTACACTTTAAATTAATTTTTTATATATTAATTTTTCATTTAAACATTCATTTTTATTAAATAAAAAAATATATATAAAAAAACGTAAAGTGTAAAATAAATAAAAAAAGCTCTAAAATAACACTTCAAATTATTTTTTCATTAAAAAAATATAATAAACATATTTTAATTTAAATTTTTTACATCTCTTTTATTTTCATCCTATATTTTTGTCTTTGCTTGTTTTGGTTCCAGTAAAAGTCACATATCATTCTGGCCATGGCTTTTATCCAGTCACTGTTCTTGGCTTTGTACAGCCACCAGATGGATTATTTCATTTATTATTTCATTGGCATACGGCAGGGGCAGAACATTATTAGACTTCGGGTCCTCTGATAAATGTTTATGTGTACAGGCGACAAAAATAGCACAAAGCAATCGGGTTACATGTGGTGTTTGAGGGTGAAAATAATAATAAAACTGAGAAAATAAGCTCTAAAAAATTAGTACAAAATTTTACAGACATAAGAACATTTAATTTTTTTTGTAGATTTTATTTATTATGCCATTTGAAAATTGTATTTTTGTTAATAAATAAATCTGTACGATTTTTATTGAATTTTTCTCAATTAAGCAATGAGTGTCCTGATTGCATTTAATCCTTTTCATAAAGAATCCTTGTCTTGACAAATATACTAAATCTAATTTAATTAATTTTAATTTTTTGTTATACAGCTTATAAATACTACCTACTTAATGATTTATTATAGCAAATTATAAACTTATATTTTTCAGGGCCCTATACTCCCTCAATTCCCAAATAATTTTTGACCAATTTGATCTAATTTTAGCCACGTCTTTTTGCATTTATACAAAGTGCAGATTTCACTCTTTCTAGATCAGACATATGTCTATATATACTGACACATCTAGAAAGTGCACTAGAGCAAGGTCGGTTTACAGATGCGAGAATCTGCCATGTGCTGCATTTCCGTTCGATTGACTTTTTAATGGGCTTCACGGCGAGTTGATTGAATGGAAATTTCACATAAATTAGGCAGGCCAATTGCGCAGATCGAAATGCAGTAAACAATTATTTATTATTGACTGCTGAGATTGGGCATAGCCAGCAATTGGGTAAGCCTAATCAGCGAAGGGAAAACTTTTTCCCAAAGCCATTATTTACACTTATGAGAAACACGCACACCACGCTCATGTATGCTAATATGCCAAGTACCCGGAGCAAATATTTTCCCAAAAAAACGCTAAAACCAAAACCGGGCCAAAGTCAGCAACATTAATGGCAACAATAACAGCAAACAACCCAGCACTGGGGAGAGCCTAGCATATGGGTAAAACGACCCAGAGCTAAAGCCAAAGTTATGCCTAAGTGGCGGCTTTTTCTCCCTCGAAAAACCCCACCGGAAAACCGTACAAATTTCCCAGCCTGCGGCTACCAAAATAAATTAAAGTATTCCCCCCCTTCGCACTTTGCTAACTTTCTGCCTTGCTCTGCGTATTTTTTGTCTATTTTTTAATTTTCTACAATTTGCCCACATAAATAAATTCAAAGCGAGGGAATGTCCTGTGGCCAGGATTCTAATGATTGAAAAAAAAAGATGGAAGGAAGGAAGAAGCAGTAATAAAAAGGAGAACCACTCTCTTCTCTCACTTTTTGTGTGTCTCTCTGCTGGCTTTCAACTATTATTACCTTTTCAAAGACGTCTATTTGCTTTCCTTGGGGATATTTACTCAAAGTCCTCTCAGTGGCAAGATGCCTTCGGTTAGGGTATTACAAATTGACCGTTGTGCTGTAATTTAATTTGAATTCAGGGAAAGTTTACACCCAGTTGCAGCACACACACTCACCCACAAAAATACAGTCATAAAATATGCAACTTTGAAAAGAAATAAAAAGAACGGCAACAAAAGGAGATTAAATTGCTGTCGACATGGGCCACAACTTTTTTTGTATGGGCTCATTGAACCTGGCCTTAAAGCCAGCGCCAGTTAATATAAAATGTTGCCTTCTTTTTGTGTGGGGGAAAAAGTTTGGCTCTTTAAAAGCCGGAACAGGCTTGTTTACATTTAAAATTTTTGAATTTTAATAAGGGGAAAATCAGTTGGCTTTGGCTTATTTATTATATTTTTTACAAGCATTTTAACAGCTTAATTTTTTGATAAAAAGATACTCATCTTGGCCAATTAGTTAGTACAATTTCATCACGTATACGTCATGTGGTGCCTAAGCCATCGTGACCACCATAAAAATCTATTAAAAATCAATTTGTTTAGCCGCAGCTGTTGTATAGACCAAGACCAAGTCAAGAACTTTATCCCCAGCCCGAGGAGTGTCTAATTAAAGTGCTCGAGCTCTGGGTAAATGTGGAAAAATTAATAAGCGCAACACGTGCAGCGGTTTTCGATTGCGATTCTCCGTCTTCGGCTGTTGCCTGGACATTTTCCCTCCCTCAGCAGGGGGGGATGAAGATGAAGTCTTCTGGACACCAGGCAATCCCAAAGTTTGTTGAGCAAACCGCTTTGAAGTCTAATAGGATTAGCTCGCCCACCAATTGGGGGCACCCCCTGCCTGTCTATGACAAATAAACGCCCTTTTTCAGAGGCCTCTCTGCCTGTGTATGTATATCTGTTAGCCGGTATAAATAATATTCAATAATGTAAGGCAAATATTTAGTAAGCAAATATGCCTAGACTAGAGGGGAATTTCTTATATCGGTAAATATTTATCCAAGCCAGAAACGCGGGAAATGAGAAATCGCTACTAAGCTTTTTATACCTTTATAAATAAGAAGCTGCCTAGTCTAGTTTTTTTTCCTAGAAATTCTGTGATTATTCAATGAAATGTTTTCACTTAAATATTTTCAACCTGTCAAGTTTCGCTCAAAATAGACAAGCCTTGAAGGCAATTTAATGTAATTCTCATGAATTTAATTTAATAAATTATAATAAATGAATTTAACACAAAATGTTGGGCTGTAAAATTTGCCTTAATAACTCCTCAGGCTGTGAAATTCCTGGAAATCAGGATGGTATGGGAATTTGGTTATTAAATTCAATTTATTTGTTGACAGAATAACAAAAATTTATTGGAAAAAGAGCATGATGAACTGGAGTATTCAGGGAAAATAAATATTTAAAATTTCCTCTTTTTTGCTGTTGAGTTTTGCAGCTTTTTATTTTAACTAATTGAGAATTTACCCAAATAGTTACTTATAATTTGCAGAAATTTCTAAGTAACTTTTCTCTTCTAAATAAAAATATTTCAGTCTTAGCTTGCAAATATATATATTTAATAATATAAAAATATAAGTAACCACGATGAGACACCACAATAAATTCACTAAAATAAAAATAGTTTCCAGTTCAGGGTCCTTAGAGTCAGCCAGGTTCTTCATTCATTCATCATTCCGCCATTGAAATTGGTTCTTTAAGCCTTGTCAATCACGCGATCGTTGAACACAATCCTCAAGTCAGTCTTGGCCATGTTGCGGAAGGCGCCAACCAATTCCGTCAGATTGGCATTGGGTAGCCGCCTGTCGAAGGGGAAGCCCATGGTGCGTCTGTCCGGATACAGTTTGTCCTTCAGGCCGCAGAAGGAGTAGGCAGTGCTGCAGGCATCATTGGGTCTGCAAGGAGGCCAGGAAAGTGGTCACAAAGTGATAACTAACTTAGTTTTCTGGACAGCTTACGTGTTGGGCTGCTGCACAGAGTCCTGGGTGTAGTCGGAAATCATGACAAACAGATCGAAGAGCATGCCCTGGGCATTGCCCTTGGGCAGGAGGAGATGCTGGGGCCAGCCACAGCCGCAGAAGCGGAACCTGGCCAGCTCATCGGCGGCCTTGGGCTGATAGTCAGCGCCCACCGGGCGGAAGGAGCGCTCGAATGGAATGGCCACCGAGGATTCCGTGGACTGTCGGCGAATGGTGTTTACGCCAGGAACCACTGGGAGTTAAATTATAAATATTTATAATTATTTTGTAATATTTTAAACAAAAAAAAAAATGCTTACAATCCACTGTAAACTTGTCCATTTCAATGGCCAACAATCGCTGATCCTCCAGCCTCAAAGGCTGATTGCGCTCATCCACCTTGGGACAGATGAAGATGCGGCAGGTTCCCGTCCTCTTGGCTCCATTATTGGTCACATTGAAGGTATAGGTAAAGGGAGCATTCTGCAAATGTGTGAACGAAGCAAAGATATTGCCATCGGCCGATGGACCAAAGTCTAGACCAGCTGCCAAATCAGCGCTGGACTTTTGCCAGTAGGTCAGCAGGGTATTGGCCTTGGTATTCGACTTGCCAATCTTGGCCTCAATATAGTCCACGGTCACGCCATCAAAGTTCAGGTGAGAGGCATTGTACGGCTCCAGACGAGCCTTGAACTTGTTGAACACCGAATCAATGAATCCGTGCCACCTGTAGAAGACAGGATCCCTCATGGCCGTGGTCACATCGCCCATCACACCAAACTCCTCCAAGTGCCTGGCATCGGGATCGTGGGCAAAGGAGATGATGTTGTGTCCCTGGTTGTGCAGGTTGCCATAAAAGTTGTTGTTGATGGAGAGAACCGGCGAGGCCTCGATCATGTTGCCCAGAATATCAATGCCACGGACATCGTCCAACTGAGTGCGGTTGCCAGAGGCCTAAGAAAAAGGGAGGAAATATACCTAATAAAAATATTTAAAAACTCACAGAATATACCAAAAGCTCACATCCTCAACATAACCCTGATCAATGGCCGCCAGCACACGATCGCGCCAGCGCTCCACCTCGGAAATTTCAATGTTGGCATCCTCACGGTCCACATCTCGGAGCAGCTGATTCGACACACGAGCGGGATATGTGCGATTGTTAACGCTGGACAGGATCTTGGGGAAGTAGCCCTCGGGTATCTCCACGCGTAGATTGTTCAGCGGCTGGACACGCTTCAGGTTATTGCAGAAACGCTCCACATTATAGCGGGCCAGGATCTGGTGGTGCATGTAGTAGAAGAGCTCTCCACGACGATCCTTGTTCACCACCTCCATGGGTCCAGTGGTGGGATAGACCAAGTGCCAGTGCCAATGGTGGCTATTGACGCCAATATCCTCACGGAAGTAGGCCAAACGCTGCTCATCCTCGCGGTCAGAGGCTGTGTAGTTGCGAGGAATGTCCACGTGGACACGCTCGCCGCTGTCTCCAATTACCGAGGCCTCCTGACGGGCATCCTGGGATTAGGGAAGATTTTTATATATTATTAAATTTATATTAAATAATTGAGAAAGCTTAAAAATTAATGTGCATGTACAACGACTCACCCTGAAAACAGAGGGCTCCACAAAGTTGCTGGGAAAAACCTGAGAGATATTGGTGATGGGCACCTCTCTGGTATCCGGACGATGGGCAATGGCCACGGCATAGGCATACTGGAACAGCACTGGATTCACACGATCCCTGAAAGAAGCAGGCACTTTAAGTCCATCAGGAAACCAAATATACAAATCTAATTAAACTCACTTGGTGTAAACAGAAAGCGACACGAACTGCCTTAGATTGGGGGCTCCCATAAAGAGCGTTATCAACTGACTGGCAATCTCCCGATGACGATCATTAAACAGCGAAAACTGATGCTTAGGACCCAGTTTCTTGGTGAAATCCAAGTTGGGAATGGTGGCCAGCTCTTGGACTGGAATCTTTAGGTCCACATCCTTGGAGAAGCGATTGCCCACCGTTTCAGTATCATTGCGATACCGATCCGTATAGAAGCTATCGGGCAGTTCCAGTACAGTCTTGCCCGAGTCACGGGTGGTGAAGACCGGCTCCAGGGGACGCTGGAACAGCAGCTCCAAGGCTTTCAGATCCGTGTTGGTCATGGTTTCTCCTGGGTGATGTTACTAGGAACTTGGCCACTCAAAGGCTGTTTGAGAAGTGTGATTTCTGTGGGTAAACGTTGGGTTTTTATAGGCAAAAATTTGTGAAAAAAATATTTAGATTTAATTCTAACCGCAAACTGCAAGGGTCGAGCCTTCTTTTTAAGATAAAACAAGCGGTTGAAGTGGTGGTAAAGATAAGGCCTGCTTTTTTTTATAGTAAAATGTGAGAGAGAGAAATTTGAAACCGCAAAGTGATAAGAATAGTGAGAGTTTTTAATAACAGAAAATAAATATGTATAATTTTTTGTGGTTTTCCAGTAAGTCTAACAAGTCCCAGAATGCATTTATTATTCATTAAATCAATAAATTCCTTAAATTATTATTTTGTTGATTAATTAACTTTTTTAAACACCTCTAACCAATACTTTTGAATTTCCAATCAATTATTTTAAAGTTTCACCAAGTCATTAGTAATTCATTCCTACCCTCTATGGCTCCCTTGAATTATATTTCCAAGTCTTTGCCTTAGAGTACGCGGAAAACCTTTTCGCGAAATACAACTCCTGGAAGTAAACAACCCCAAGGCCGATCCAACAGGAAAAGCTTCTTGTGCTCGTTGAAATAACAACGAAAACTTTTGGTTAGTCAACAGGCTGCCACAGGACCTGCTCCTTCTCATCGGCCCATAAATTGTACATCTCCCTGCGCTGGCGTGGCCCATAAATTAGATTTCGGGAAGGCAAAAAGCATGTAACTAAGAACTTAGCACTGCCGAGAGCCTTGATGATTAAAATATCTATACTGTAAATCAATTTTTGTCGTCCAGTCCAGTGGGAGATGTTTTTCCGAGAGAGCGAGAGATAGGGAAAGCGGAAACGAAAACTTTTTTGGCCATTGTCAATAATAAATGTTCGGCTGCCGACTTTGGCGTTGAAATGTGTGCGCATTAATCTGTGAAATTGACAGCAAAGTTGGTACGAAAAGCAGGACCAGAGTTTGCATAGAAATGCGGGTGGGGTGGAGAGAGGGTTTGAGGGGAAAATTGAAAAGATGAATTTTCACAATTTCTGCACTTTGGACATAACAACATGAAAATGACTTTTTAGAGTCAAGTTGGGGCAACACAAAGAGCAAAAATAATACTCTGAAAATAAGAAGTACTGCTCTTAGAAGAAACCTTGTTTATATATAATTTTTTTAATATTCAATATAATATTGATCGCTTCATTTTATCGTGTTTTTCCTCCCAAAATAAATCTGTTAGTTTAATATTTTACATTATCAAAAATTTATTACATTTTTTCATAATTTCTCTACCCTTGTTTTCCGTCAACTATTTATTATATTTACTAAACAATTCATTAAATTAAAACTATAGAGATAATTTCCATATTTATATATTTATATTTATTAAATAATTTATTTTAGAGAGAGCATTTTCCCTTCGACTTTACCCTAATGTAACCACTTAAATTTACGCTTGCTCTGGGCAAATATTTATCCCAGCAATGTCATTTTTCATTGAATATTCCATAGTACAGCAGCCATGGTAAATGTGCTCCAGATTCCTCTTGGCCAAAAAGACAAACTTGCCTTAATTAATTATAAAGTGTAAAATGTGTAAAGTATGTGTAGATTCTCTCTCTCTCACGCAGAGGGTTTAATTTGTTGAAATCGAATTAAAGCCAAGGTTTCTCTACTCCTAAAAAACACGTTAAAAGTTTGCTTTAACCGCGGAAAAAGAAACACTGGCTTAACTCCCGAAAAAACTTTTACAAACAAGTCTTAAAAGCCAAGCAACTTTGTAAAAGGCGCTGAGCTCTTCTCCCGTATGGCATCTGAGTCATAAAAAAGGCTTCTGGCAGCTGTGTTAATTACCCGCCGACTTTCGCCCAGCCGATCCCAACTTAAAATTTTAGATTTCAGCTTAAGCACTTTGCGGCAAAGAAAAAACAAAAATAAAACTTAAAACAGCAACACCAACCCTAAACTATTCATTAGTTGCGGCTTAACCGCAGGAATTTGCGGCATACACAAGGCTCTTATCAAAATTTTGAGGTAACCGCCTCTCGCTTTCAATTGTTTGCCCACTTGGGCACGAAACTGATTAAAATTTCATGGCTCTAATCTGTTGGCAACTTATCAGCCCGTTAAGTGAGGGGAGGGAGATGGGTTGGGGTTTTTTTGTGTAAACAGCTCAGGGGAAAGGGTATCTATTCCTTATCCTTTGAAAGTTCATGGGTATTGTTCTTTTTTTTATGTGAAATGTTGGATTTAATGTCTTTTATGTCAGTGTGGGATATATATATATTTTCAGGGTTTATTATGTCATTATTATAGCTTCATTTAAGCGAAAAATAGTATAGAAAGGGGTATGATTTATAGCTTCAAAATATCTTTTTAATCTTTGCTAATTTCTTTGAATTTTACTTGTCTTTTCCCACTTTTTCCCATTTAGAATAACAACATCTAATGACCATCTGTTTCTTACAATTTTAATTACCTTTTTTAAAACATTTCTACATATGCACAAGTTACTTAGATTAATGTTTCAAACTTCTACAATTTCTACCTTGTATTTTGTAAACCCCTTTCCTTTTTGGCAGCCATTAAAACTTTCTCTACAATTATTCTTTCTCCCTCTCCCAAGGACTCTAACAACATTGTTTTTAATTGTTGACATTTTCATCTACTCTTTCAACTTCATTAATTACAAATACTTGCTTGCTGTTTATTCTCCAATCTAATATAAAATTTCTTTTACAATTTAATGAGAAAACTAATATAAAATTACCTTTACAAACTGACTAATTTGCTGAAGATTCCAATTTCCTTGCCTTGTCTTCGTGGATTGATAAGTTTCCTTTTGTTTTGTGTTTGTGAGAAATGTTTCTAATCAGAAAACTGCACATATTGTGTGACACTTTGTGGGCGTGGTGTGATGACGATGGAAGTTTCATAAATTAACTTTGGGCCCGGCCCGAAGACAGATGACAGCGGCAACTCGGCCAATTAACAGTTGGCCCTAATTGGTTTGGGGACAGCCAGAAAGACAGCAGCAGCAGCAGCAGCAGAGAAGGGTTCTCTTGACCAGCATCGATGTTGGCAGCAAACAGCTTTAGTTTTGGCCATCAAATGGAGTGACAGGCGACTTTGCTAAACTCCATTGTAATGAGACACATGCACTCACTCACTCTCACACTCCCTTATACACACTGCCATGGAAATCCCTGACATCTAATTAAAATTCATTCCTCTACAGAGGATGGAAAGAGGGGGAGAGAAGCTAAAGGAAAACAGAATAAAAATTAAGAACAGGAAAGGAAAGTGAAAATGAAAGGGAAAGTTGGGTTGAAAAAACGGAAGGTTGTAAAAGGAAGCTGGCCAGGAAAGTTATGGTTACAGAAAAATGCTGAAAAATATCTTTATTAAAAAATAAATACTGAGTATTATTTAGATATTAAAAATATATTTAATTTTCAGCTGTAAAAAATGTATTTTATATATTTTACTAGATTCACAAACCTGAATATAATTATTTAAGCGATGAAATAAG
>JAEIIJ010009268.1:0-13695 GCA_018904815.1 Drosophila ogumai | reverse complement strand
TTAACATTCGTTTTATTTTGTCTTTCTTAATAATAAAAATAATCGTGTTCTTATGAACACCACCTCTTGCCAGTTCAATTTGCAGGGTCACCACCTCCTCCTCCCCCTTCTCCCCCTTCACCTGTCTGACTTCCCTTATTTTTTCATTCTCCCTTTCTCCATTGCAGACCTACTCAATGGACTGTTATTTTCGTCAATCCTGGGTGGATAAACGTCTCGCCTTCGAAGGGGCCCAGGACACGCTGGCCCTGAGCGTCTCGATGCTGGCAAGGATTTGGAAACCGGATACGTACTTTTACAATGGCAAGCAGAGCTATTTACACACGATTACCACGCCAAATAAGTTTGTGCGGATCTATCAGAACGGACGCGTGCTATATTCCAGTCGTCTGACAATTAAAGCCGGCTGCCCCATGAATCTGGCCGATTTTCCCATGGACATACAAAAGTGTCCCCTGAAGTTCGGTTCATGTGAGTATATATTCCGAGCGGCGGCATTGACAGAAAAGCATGCCAAGTGGGGCATATGGAACTCAGTGGCTCGGTGGCTCAATGGTAATTATTATGCATAATTGCCGCTCATTGCGCTTTGATATGATTTGTTCTTCTCGGCAAAATGTCCACTTGTTCTGGCCAAGGACCAAGCCGACACCGAGCTGGGGGATTGCGCCTGAATGCCGTGACATTGGTTGGGACTTTGGGGAGAAAGGATGGGGGAAAATGAGAAATGGCACAAGAGGCGGATATGTTGAAGTGGTTACCATGCGTCCGAATGATGGATGCGGATTAGATGAAGTAATGGCTTAATGGCATATCCTAATGCGGTTTACAATCTGTGAGAGAGTTTACTAGGAGGCTGGAGGTTGAATGAAACTAAAAGGGGGATTTACAGTGGTGAAAGGAAAAGGTTTAAAAAAAATGTAAAGAAATTTTGTAGGTCCTGAATCTTGTGTTCAAAGTGTAGTTTTTTGTAACCTTAAAAATTGGAAAATATTTTTAAAGAGAGTCTTTAAACTAAGTTTAATCAAAACCCAACAACTTTTTACATTTTTGAAATTTTTTCCTTTTAAAAGTACTTTCTAACTTTATGTTATTTGAAGCTTAACCAAAATGAATTACACAGATTTCTAGTAATATCTTCAAGCTGCAATCTTCCCTAATTACCATATCCCAGGAAAAACCTAGTACCCCCCTCTCTTCGTGCTCCTGGCACACTTGTTTCCCTGCATATGACATTTCCATTATTTTTCCGGCTACAACAATGAGTAAATCTCCTGGCATTTGATGCATTTCCATCACATTTCCCTCCTATTCAAATGCAAAATAGAAAGTATTCAAAGAAATATAGTCATACATATGTATCTACATTGTTAAATATTTGTTCAACAAATTTTTTGGGGAATGTTGGCGCCTCTCTCCCCCCTTTGGCTGCCTTCCTGTTAAGACCTGCTGCTAACTGCCTTGGCAGCTTATCGCAAATGAACAAGCCTCCGCCCCAACCTGGGCTAGGAATGTATTATTACTTCCGATTTGTTGTGAATAATGCTGGCTGTATGCAGTGAGGAATTCAATTACCCCTCCGCCAGCCGCCTAATGTTGACAATTTCCCATTTGAAGCGACGAGCGAACTGAACTCGCAAAATATTGCCAAAGTCAGCGAATGCCAAACAGACGCGGCGGCAGCGGCGGAGACAGGTGCCAGGATGAAGATGTGCGGATGGGAATTTGGGGGGGTGGTGCTTCACACACATGGCGCAATGTTTGGCAATTTGTGCATTTTGGAGAAGCAGCAGCAACAACCAAATAAAATAACTGAGCACACGTGAGAGGTAGTGATTGAGGGGCGAAAAATAGTGGGTGGTGGTGCGGTTGGTTAGTGAGATAGCTTTTGGTAAATGATTGAATGAACAGAGCTGTGATGGGTAGCAGGTTCTGCTCAATGGATGTCAGCGAGGATTGGGGACTATTAGAATTTATAGGATAATTTAAAATTTAATTATTTTTATACATTTTAGTTAATTAATTTTTGAGTCCTGCAAAGTGTTAAAGGTAGCTAAGAAATTCATGAATCTTCTTTGGTTTTACCTGTGGTAAGGGATATTATTTGATTAAAAAAAAAAAACACAAAAGAATATAAATTATTGATAAATAAATAAGTAAGCTAATTTATTATTCTTATAAAAAATATTTCAGCACTGCTTTCCGAATTGAAATTAACTCATTTACTAGAGCTATAATATTTTTACTTTTTACTTTTAAAATTATGAATAAATATTAAAGTTTTATAACCCCTTTGAAGGTATTATAATTTCATTCAAAACTAAATAACGCTGTAAAGGCGTCATTGCCGACCCTATAAATCATATATATTCTTGATCAGCATCAACAAGCGAATCGTTTTAGCCATGTTTGAGAGAAAACTAATTTTTTTTAATTTTTTCAAAATTTGATAAGGGGTTACATCGTTAAAATTGTCAAACATAAAAAAAAATTTATTTATTTATATTTTAAATGAAGTAGGCACATTTTTTAACTTTTAAAAAGAGGAACTTAGAGCAGCATTCCGAATGGAAATTAAGGCCTTTTTGGCTGAACTATGATATTTCAAAGTTTTACTTTTCCCAAAAAATATCATATAAAATTATGGATAAATATTTAAATTAAAAATATTATAAAAACAAACTCTAAACAACTTTCCGAAGTGAAATTATTTATATATTTTAATTTTATCATCTTTAAAACTTTCAAACTAAAATTAGAACTTAGCATAGGTACCTCAAAAGTAGCATTCTTTTTGTAATCAATTGAAAGTGCCTTCTAAAAGTAGCCCCCCACAAGGGGATCAAAACCCATTCCACCACGACACCCACTGAGTTCCGCAGGCCACCCTCTTAATTGACAATACAATACTGTGCAGAATAAACAAAAATCGAAAACAAAAAATCAACAATATAATCGAAACAGTTGGCTACACCACGTCCGATGTCATCTATCGCTGGAACAAAGAACGACCCGCCGTTGCCATAGCCGAGGACATGAAGCTGTCGCAATTCGATTTGGTCGATTGTCCGGCTGGCAATTTGACGGACATTGTGTACAAGGCGGCAGCACCGACACCACAGCGTCGTCCCTATAATAACAAGGATCTGCCTTATGGCGGGGGTCGTCCCAGGCCCACCAGCAAAGTGCTGACCACGTTTGCCGGTCCGGCGGCCAAGAATCAGCATGTACGTGGCACGGGCCTAAAGCTGGACAAAGGTGCTTTTGGAACTGGCCGGGATTCAGCCGGTGGAGCCGTGTCCACCACAAATCTAGCTGGCAGCATTACCCTGGAGACCAATCATCCATGTAAGTGGGGGATTTTAAGATATTTAGAAATTTATTTCATTAAATTATTTATCTTTCCAGCGGAATACTCCATGCTGATGGTAAACTTCCACCTGCAGCGTCACATGGGTAACTTCCTGATCCAGGTCTATGGTCCTTGCTGCCTGCTGGTTGTCCTCAGTTGGGTGTCCTTCTGGCTGAACCGGGAAGCCACCGCAGACCGCGTTTCCCTGGGCATCACCACTGTGCTGACGATGACCTTCCTCGGCCTGGAGGCACGCACTGATCTGCCCAAGGTCTCCTATCCCACGGCCCTGGACTTCTTTGTGTTCCTCTCCTTTGCCTTCATCTTTGCCACAATCCTACAGTTTGCCGTGGTGCACTACTTCACCAAGTATGGGTCTGGGGAGTGCTACTTCATCATTGAGGAGCTAGACTCGGAGTCGGGGGAGTCGGAGACAGAGCAGCAGTCCTCGGACTTTCGGGACAGCACCGAGTCCAAGATCTACGAGGTCATACCACTGTCCATGTGTGCTATAAGTATGCCACCGCCTCACTCGGCTGGAGGCAGTCGCCTGGGCATGCTCGCCTCCAGGAATCGGGCGCCCCGCAATCGTCGCCATGGCCTGTGGTCCTTGAAGCTGCTCAGCTTCTTCGACTGGCGGCGTAGAAAAGGAAGACCATCCCATGTGGGTTACTCATCGGATGAGGAAGAGGACAACGAGCAGACGCAACTGAGAGCCCACGAGGCTCCAACCACATCGGCTGCGGCGGCGGCGGCGGCGGCTGCAGCTGCTCAGGCCAGTCCACCGCATGTGGGCCGACGAAGGATGTCCTATTATCGCCGCGAGGAGATGGAGGCCCGGCGAAAGGGTAAACGCACTCCACAGTACAATTCCGTGTCGAAGATCGACCGAGCCTCGCGGATCGTCTTTCCGCTGCTGTTCTTCCTGATCAACGTGTTCTACTGGTACGGCTACCTGTCGCGGAGCTCACGAATTCTGGCCAGCACGCCGGACGCGAGCACCTGATGTTACCTTTTAGCAATTTAGACAGAGTCCTCGAAGAAATCAGTAAGCGATCGCCGGCGGCGAACAGTCAACTAAGAGCTGGGAGAGATGCTGGCAAAAGTATAAGGATTGGGAAGGAACAAGCAGGATAAGAAGGATTTTTACTGTTCAGATTCAGTTATGCTCTTTTTCTGATTTGCTACCAACACAACGACAACGCTTAATGGGATTTCTTTGCGCGCTAAATTGCTAAAGTACAGAAAACAGATTCAAATCTAACATATCAGAGGACTTGGGACATCCTTGGAGGATTACTTTCTCTATATAAAAGGGGGTGTCCTTTCTAATTTGTACAGTTAGCCTATAAGTTAAGTTGCTTTCTTGTGAGTATTTTAGCTAAAGTTTAATGTTAATTTTAATGCTTGCCCTTGGCTTAGTTGAGAAATATGTTTAGTTTGCTGCAAAAGGAAAACTGGGATCATGCAAAAAATAGGAACAATTGCTAGGAAAATGCCGTCTTTGCTGATTAATAATTAGTCTTTAAGAAAATATTTAAATAAGCCACACAAGCCCACATAAAAATATATTGTTAAATGTTCAGCCTCGATGTAAAGCAAATGTTATTGAAGGTCACGGATAATCCAAGAATTATTTATGACTTAGAATTCAACCTGAGACCTTCAAATGGTTAGTGAAGAATCGCTTTTTTCTGGGTTTTTATTTATTACTTTAATTATTAATTGTCTTTTATGCAATTTGTTAATTTTGTATATACACATGGAAGGTTTAATCTAGTTTCGTTTATGGATATATATCCGATCCTTCGATTTGGCACCCAATCTAATATACAGAAAATATCCAGCAGAGAGTGTTACTTGCCAGCCAAACTAAAAATAAAGAGAAACTCTAATAAAATAAAAATAAAATTCTAAATATGTAATAGAAGTTCTTTACAAGCTAATAGCACGATCCTTTTAAGGCTCACAAATAGGGCAGGAGGTCTCCCAGTCTGGGTAGATACACATCTGGCTGGGGCAGCTTGCCCCTTTCCTGCTGAACATCCGAAAGACTGCTGTAACGGCCAGTGCCCACCAAGAGCGACAGCATGCCACAATTGCTGGCAAAGCCGACATCTATTTTCAGGCTGGACAGGAGAAGGAACACAGAGGAGGAGCAGGGAGAAGCCCCGGAAAGAAACTCATTACAAGTGCCATAAACGAATGCCTTAATCCCGCTTACCAGTCACCAATCATAAGAGTGCGCTCCGTTCTCAATGCTCCGGACTTTGTCAGCGGTTCAAGGACCAAAGGATTTGGCTTGCCCATCTCCAGGGCATCCCGCTCCGAACAAGCCTCAATGCCGGCCACAAAGGCAGCGGTGCCAGGAATGCAGAAGCCAGGATACTTGTGAACAGCATCGCGGTTGGTCACTAGAAAAGCGGAGCTGGGATTGCTGCAGAGAATGTGACAGGCACGAGCCATCTTGCAATAGCTAAAGTACTCATCCCAGCCGACCACGACGGCGCCCACATTCTCAGCAGCCTTCGGGTTCCCAAACTCGCGAGCCGCAAAGTCCGGCCACTTGTCGCCCGGAGCAAGTTGCTCTGACTCTCCGGCTCCATAGCTGTCGATGCCGTGCTGCCTTAATTCCCGTGCTATGGCCGCATTGCCCACCACATAAACCTTGTGTCGCTTGGCATCGAACTCCGGACTCTGAACAAGATAGTCGGCAATGGCGGCCGTGGGCGATATGATGTGTCGGTCGCTTGGCAGCTGGAAGCCCAGTCTCTGGGAACGCTCAAAGAGCTCCTGGCGTGTCTTCAGTCCATTGTTGGTAATGATATAGACCGCTTTGCCCAGGCGCTGCTGCAGGGCATTCAGGACATCCGGTGCCCCCTCGATGGGCGTGTCATCCTGCCAAATGGTGCCTGTGTGTGTCAAATGGATATTTGATTTGTTTGGCTTGTGCGTTTGTTTGAAATGTAACGACTTTTGGTAAATGTGATTGAGTGTGGATTTACGGGAAAATTGTAAAAGTGATTGGGAAAAATAGTAATATGGATGTGTTTTTATATACCTTCGTTTTCGCAAGCTATATTTTATCAACAATAAAATATATGTAAACTTTTAAACGTTATTTAAATTCTTACTTAACTATCGACATTTTTTTTTCGATTCTAAAGGCTATATACGTAGAAAATAATTTTCTTCTAATTATTTTTTATAGTATTTATAAAAACCTTCAATCATTTTCAAAAAAATATAAAAAATAATTAATAATATTCTTCTATTTCTTAAATTATTTATTATTATTATGGGTATTTTTTCCTTTTCGTTGCTATAATTAAAATAATTCTTTACTTTTTTAAGTATTTGTTATTATTATTAGTATTTCTTTCTTTTCAGTGCTATAATTTTGACCGCAACTGTACTGCAACTAGTTTAACATAGCAAAGAGCTTAACATATGTATGCTAAGCTTTTTCTTCCATTTCTAAAGCAATTGTAAAATTTCTTGAAATATCTGTAAAAAACAGGAATGCTCGCTTTTATCGAAAATTAGCACATAAATTAAATATCTATTTTATTTAATATTTTCCAAGATCAAAATACGATCAACTGAGCTTTTTATCGATGTAACCAGTGACCGGTATGTGTTCAGTAGCTTTGCGACCGCGTGACAACCCTGTGCCAAAGCTATAAATTTGTAAACACTCTGCCGCCCTCTCTTTCACACCCACGATGCACACCAACTCACCGTCGCCGTCGCAGAGAACCGTGTCGAAGCTTTGGAGCCACTCGCTCACCTGCTCCCCGGACAAATCGGACAAGTTGATTGCTTCTCCGCCTCTGGACATTCTGCTAGCGTAGACTGCTCCGCCAAATGTTTGCGACTCGACTAAATCGGCTTCGGGAGCCACGATTCCCCATCATGATGATTGGGGAAAACTGCTATCGCCCTCTCCCTCCCTCTCACAGAATAAAGCTTGCTGGGGCGTTAAGTAGGGTAATAGCTTGGGGCATATCGACACACTGATGCGGTTTGCGAACTGCTACAAAATGCTTGTGTATTTATTTAGATTTAAATATGTTATATATGTGTATTCTGCCGAATAAATTGTACTATAAATTTGCGTTAGGTATTTAAAAAATGGCTGAATCTGTTTCCTGTCCATTGCTGAGCATAAACATAACTAACGTAAAGCCTCCTCTTACACGAACAATAAATCCACTTATTTTTCGCCCGTCCGACTATTGACAATGGCGGGCAACAGGTCCCCCAACTTGGGCAGGTACACGTCAGGTATGAGTTTTTTATCCTCCTGATTTTTACTCAGCTTCCACTGCTCCACATCCTTCAGCTGATGGATACCGGATCCAACAAGAAGTGTCTGAAAGCCGCAATTATAGCCCAGCAGGATGTCCGTGTTGGCTCGATCGCCAATCATCAAAGTCCTGGCCGGATTGATCTTCTTCTCCCTGATCAATGACTCACAAATGGCCGGATTAGGCTTGCCAATCACAAAGGGATCCCGCTCCGCACAAGTTTGGATAGCCCGGACGAAGCTACCGCTGCCGGGCACTATCATATTGGGCATGGGAAAACGCTCATCCGTATTGGTGGCCACGAACAGGCACTCGGGATCGTTCAGGTACGAGGCGGCCTTCATCATTTTGGGAAAGCTAAAGTGCTCATCAAAGCCCACGACCACGGCACCAATGTCCGTGTCCAGCTTTAAATGCTGTGCCATGAACTCTGCCAGCGATCCCTTCATGACCTCGGGTCCGGTTTTGGTATGCGAAATACCAACGGCGTCCAGTTCCTGGGTAATGCCTTCGCTTCCTATCACAAAGACACGCTTGCTGAAGTTGCGACGCTTCAGGTAAGAGGCTGTGGCATGGGCGGTGGATATGATGCCGCTCTCTGAGATGTTGAAACCCAATTCAATGCCCTTTTTTAGGAGCTCTGATCGGGTCTTTGTCGAGTTGTTGGTGCAGAAGTAGATGGACTTGCCCATGGCCTTGAATTGGTTCATCACGTCAACAGAGCCTTCCAGGGCCTGGCCATAGATCCAAAGGACGCCTGGGGGAGAAAAGTATAATTTTAGTTTAAATTTTCTTTATTTTTATTTAGTTAATGCTGGATATGATTGATTTTTGTTATATTTATTTTTATTTGTTATATTTTAGGGTACCCAAAAGTCGACGCGGCCGCCCTTATCACGCACTTCACTCTTTGACATTGAAATTGGCGAGACAGCAAAATTAACAACACCAATGAGCGCTCTGTTCGCTTGGTGACGTATGAGGCCGATGCTGACCCGTAAATGGGTGTAGACATATCTTTATGTAACGCAACTTCCTGGGTGAATATCCTTTTGCCTCCCTTTCCGCCCAACACCCACTCACCATCGCAGTCTGTTATAACAGAATCAAAGCCTGCTATCCACTCGGTCACCTTGGCCGAGGACAATTCCAGGAGATTCGTGCACGTCTGCTTGTAGATGGTCATGGCTGCTTTCCGTGAACCGAACCGAGATATCATTAATTGCTGCGCAGTGTACCAGCTATCTTTTACACATCACTTTTAATTTATGAATAAAGGTTCTTCGATTGAGGAACTCCCTGAGAAATAAAGCAGCTGTTGGCGCCTGTTAGGGCACTGTTACTGTTGCGTCTGTCAAATTTAATCGGTGCTAAATATATATCGATAACTGTATATAACAGGTGTCTGGCGCTAGATTTGAATTGGTCAAGTCCCCTATATTTATAGCTAAGTAAATATCACGCTTAACACATGTTGATCATTTGTCTGCTTGTTTATTAATGTATTATTAGACTGCTAATTACTAAAATTAATTACTAATAGTACAGGCATTTTTTTGTTGTTGTATTGAATCTCAGCTTTCTCTGGGGTTTATAAACTTTGCTGGAAGAACGAACCATTGCAGAAATATTTAAATGAAATACTGACCCTAAAATATTAAAGAATAGATAAGCAAAAGAAAGCAAAAGGGTGCCAAAAAAGCAGTTTTTTGTAGGGGATGCTTGTGTTCTGTGCTTAGGGGATCGGACTGAGGATAAGCTGGAATCGAGAGCGGAAACTTTTTGCGTGCATTTTGTACCATAACTTGCATTTAAATAAATCTCATTAAGCTAAAGATGATGTAAACAAACGAAAAATTGTTGGCTAATTACAAAAATAAACTAATTTACAGTTACAGTAATCATAAATTAATAACTAGACACGAATTTTTTATCGAGAAAATTGCATTTAGAGGACTCTCAGAGGTCCATCGTTGCATCTGGGGTGCGTCTGCTGATGAGAGGTAATGAGCCAAGTCTATTTTGCTAAAGGATCCTGCCTAAAACTGCGACATTAGCAAGCCACTGCCGCCGCCGCCGCTCCCAACGCCGCTGCCTCCACCCCCACCGCCTCCTGGACCACCGCTCGTGCCTAGCACAGATCCGAGAAGGCCGCCGCTTGACATCTGCTGCTGCTGCTGCATGGGCATCTGCTGCTGTTGTTGCTGCATTTGCATTGACGAGGAGAAGCTGTTCATGCCGCCAACGACACCCGAACCCATACTGGCACCCAGGCTGGATAAGCCGGGGCCAGGCCCCCCGCCCAATGATCCCAAGCTGGTGGCGCCCATAACTCCCGCTGCACCGCCACCCATGCCCGCTCCACCGGGCAGCAGACCCACACCCGGCTCCGGGCTCTGGTTCTTCTTTTTGCGCTTTTTCTCCTTTTTACGCTTCTTGCGCTCCTTGTCATCCTCATGCCGCTTCTGCTTCTTGTGCTTCTTCTCGTAAGTCTCCAGGCCGGCTGAATCTAAAATTAAACATTTAGGTTTAGATTTAAGGCGCAGGTTAAGCGAGACTTTAGCAAGTACTTACCCAGTAGCGTGGATTCCTGTCCCGTGGTCACGCCGTCTTTGTGTTTGTGCTTTTTGTGTTTGTTTTTGTGTTTTCTCGCAGGTGTGACATATGTGGTACGATACTGTTCCGGCAGCTGCAGGGGAATCGGTTGATTAATAATTAATTAATTAAAGAGGGTCCAAAGAGAAGGTACAAACTTACAGGAAGTTACAAAAGAAAAGAAATTTTAAAGAAAAATACGTTTTTTTTTCTTCAAAACAAAGAAATTTAACCAAGTTAAAAGTTAAACTACTAAAACACTTTTTAAAATTATTAGTATTATTAAATTTATTTAAATCTATTTATTAATTTATGAAAACCAACAAAAGTTACACCAATAATTAATTTTGAAAAAGAGGAACAAATTAGGTAGCACAGATAAATACATTTTATTTTTGCAGGACCGTTTTGGTTTTCACGATTCGCTTCAGCTTTATTTATCGAAAAAAAATTATTTTATGGACTTTTACTTTTTTAAGAAATAATACCGAGGCGGATGTTATTTTAAAAAAAGGTGAAAGCTTGCGAAAGTGAAAATAAAACGGCCCTTTGAGAGACACCCACCGGCCCGGGATGCAGGCGGAAACCGGCCAGCTGCACTGCGGTTAGCGGGAGGAGCTCCTTGCCACCAATGGGCGGCTTCTCGATCACGCTTCGTAGCGTGCTGTTCTCGACGGGATGTGTGATCAGGTCATTGATGCCGGGTATATTCTGCAGGAAAGAGGCCAGTGACTCCTTAAATTTCTTCTCCTTGAACTTGGTCAGCGTATGGTGCAGCCCGTTCTCGGTCATGAGATCCTTGTCGCCGGTCAGTTCCGCCTTGGCGGGTGGCTCCTTCATTGAGTAGAACGGCCCCGTGTGTATGATAGTCGGCGTTTTGCCAAGCGATATCGTTGTCTTTAGCGTGCCGGAGGAGTCCTGGCGGGCCACTACGGGGGATCGGCCGCCGCCGTGAGGCGACGACCTCGGCGAGTCCATCATTATGTTGCCGTAGTTGCTCATCATCTTGGCACTGGCACCCACACCCACACACTTGCACGCGCCTCGCACTCACACACGCACACAAGCACACGCAGGCAAAGCAACAACTGCAACAACAAGGCCAGCAGAAGGTTGCGCCTTTCGCGACACGCTAGCAGGCAACGCCGCCCAAGCTAACACTGCAATATGTGCCCCGGCTGCGGTGGACTACGGCGGACACTTGGCTGGTCGAATACTTGATCGGTTTTCGGGTTTTGTGGCGTTTTCTAACTGATTTGGGGAGCAGGTCTCGCCATCTTGTTGTGTCCGCGAACCAGTGTAACCGCATTGCGAAAGCTGGCGAAAAACTAAGGCTAGACCGAAAACGCGATGTGAACGCGGCATGAAAATACCAAAAATGCACCATAAATACTAGGTTCGATTAATACCGCCCAGGGGTGCAAGGCAGTCTGTCGATTATTCAGTGTGTATGAAATTAATATTTTATTTATTTGTTGTTAATTTTTCAACCCACTATTTAGGTCTATATTAAATATATTTTCTTTGATTAATTTCCAGTGGATTTTATAAGATTGCGAGATTTGTTTTCTTGCATTGGACATTCCTCCGAACTATCGATTCCCCGATTCCTGGGAATCATATGACCGCTATCGGAAAGCCTTGCCAGCCCTGCGACCGCCTCGAGCCCCACAACACGAAAAACAGTCGAAAAATACACATCAAATTATTGTTGTGTTTATAGTCAAATAACTAGAATCCCAACTCACCGTACACACCGCCACACCAGCCATGCAGTTCACCATTCGACATGTCGTGTCGGCCGTTGCCAAGGTAGGGATCAGGCGATTCCCGATTCCCTTTCCCCCGGAGTTATGCAATCTAACCTAACTGGGGGGTCGCGAAAAGGGGGAAAAAAGCCTGGAAAGTGCAATCACTTCGTCGGAAACGTCCATGGCTGATTCACTGGTGGCTAGTGATTTGTTTGGCCATGTTTCAAGGTCGCTAATTGGGCCAATTAGCAGCTGATACGCGGCCGGAGATTAGTGCGAGCTGCGTGCGACAGGCGTGATAAACACTGACCCAGCACTCCTTATCAGACAAATCCCATATTTTCCGCTAACCGCCTGTCTTTTCAGACACCTCTACGCACCAACGCTGCTATTCTGGGCGCACTGAACGCTCGCTGCTACTCCACCACACATGAGGCCGACATTGTGGTGATCGGCTCCGGACCCGGTGGCTATGTGGCCGCCATCAAGGCTGCCCAGATGGGCATGAAGACGGTCAGCGTGGAGAAGGAGGCCACGCTGGGTGGCACCTGCCTCAACGTGGGCTGTATCCCCTCGAAGGCTCTGCTTAACAACTCCCACTACTATCACATGGCCCACTCTGGTGACCTGGAGAGCCGTGGTATCAACTGTGGCAGCGTCAGCCTCGATCTGGAAAAGCTTATGGGACAGAAGGTGAACGCGGTCAAGGCTCTGACCGGTGGCATTGCCATGCTCTTCAAGAAGAACAAGGTGACACAGCTCACGGGCTTCGGCAGCATCGTCAACCCCAACGAGGTGAAGGTACAGAAGTCCGACGGCTCCACAGAGACGGTCAAGACCAAGAACATTCTGATTGCGACTGGCTCCGAGGTTACCCCCTTCCCAGGCATTGAGGTAAGTAAGGGAATACCCTGAATATTTATATTCCTAACCGTATTTATATAATTGCAGATCGATGAGGAAGTCATTGTGAGCAGCACTGGCGCCCTGAAGCTTGCCAAGGTACCCAAGCATTTGGTGGTGATCGGTGCCGGCGTCATTGGCCTGGAGTTGGGTTCGGTGTGGTCGCGCCTGGGCGCTGAAGTTACCGCTATCGAGTTCATGGAAACGATCGGCGGTGTGGGCATCGACAACGAGGTCTCCAAGACCTTCCAGAAGGTGCTTACCAAGCAGGGTTTGAAATTCAAGCTGGGCACAAAGGTGATTGGCGCCTCTCGCAGCGGCAGTGACGTCACCGTGACCGTAGAGAATGCCAAATCCGGCGAGAAGGAAGAGATTCAGTGCGACGCTCTGTTGGTCAGTGTGGGACGTCGTCCCTACACTGAGGGTCTTGGTCTGGACGCTGTTGGTATTGTTAAGGACGATCGCGGCAGGATTCCCGTCAACGCCACCTTCCAGACGGTGGTGCCCAACATCTATGCCATCGGCGACTGCATCCATGGACCCATGCTGGCGCACAAGGCCGAGGATGAGGGCTTGATCACAATCGAGGGCATCAATGGCGGCCACGTCCACATCGACTACAACTGCGTGCCCAGTGTGGTGTACACACATCCCGAGGTCGCGTGGGTGGGCAAGTCCGAGGAGCAGCTGAAGCAGGAGGGTGTGGCCTACAAGGTGGGCAAGTTCCCCTTCCTGGCCAACTCTCGTGCCAAGACCAACAACGAGACGGACGGATTTGTCAAGG
>JAEIIJ010009267.1:0-12101 GCA_018904815.1 Drosophila ogumai | reverse complement strand
AACTATTTAGAAATTATATATAAAAAGAATGCATGTACAAATATGTATTAAAATATTTAATTAAATTATTTTCCGTGCATTCTTCGGACTGGTGACTTTTTGCCTTGGTCTTTCGCTTTGTCGCTCTCCGTTTCTTTGTGCAGCCATAAAAATTTGTTCAACATTTTGTTGCCTTTTATGATTGCGAGCTTGGTGGCCAGGGAGCGACGACGGCGGGGGGCAGGGGAGAAGCCAACAAAGGAGGGGCGTGGCAGGTAGGGGAGGGCGTGCAGTCAGGTGCAAATTTATAAATAGAATTCAATGAACAAACAAAAGCGGCGGAGGGAAATGGGAGAGCCAGCGAATTGAATAGAAATTATTTGAGATGTTTTTACAACAAAAAAAATCGTATGGAAAAGTGTGGAAATTTCAGCAAAATAAAAGCACAAAAAGCTTAATGGGAAATTGAAGTCGTGGATATCAAGTGACGAAATAAACGCAAGGAGAACTTTACATGAAATATGAAAAATTTCAAACAGGAAAAATCATTTCTCTGTTTAATTGGAAAATTAGTTCACTTAAAGTTGAATTTCAAACATCAAGAAGGTAAATTTGGTGAGAATTTAAATGAAATTAAACTTCAAAGAGCCCCGGGGAACATAAATCGCAGTGCGCAGTATTCAACCGCAGCAACAATTTGTCGACAGCGGGTTAACACCCCCTCCCAAACCAGCCTCCTTGGTTGGCAAAGGGTTAAGAGGGCCCTGCGCAATGACGCTGAGCATTTAGAAATCCATTAATTTCAATCATTGCCCGTGACTTTGCAATATTATTATTATTATTGTTATTACTTTCGTTGATGTTGCTCCTGTCGTTGGCTTTTACTTTTCGCCCTTTTCCGCTTTTCCCGCGAAACGTCACAAAACTTCAAGGTTTTTTTTTTGTATTTCAAAGGGGAAAACAGCGTAAAAGGTAGAGTACTTTCGGTTCTCTTAACTAAGAGTTAAGCTTGGCAAAATAGTTCTGTTTAAGTTTTGATATTTAATAGACCAGAGACGGCAACACCCTTCTCGAAAAAATGCTTTTCCGCTCGAATAAGTGATCTAGCGATGACACAAAGGCGTTGCTTTTGCAATATTCTACAAAGAAAGTCTGCTGAAAGTCGAATAGAAATTTATTCGTTAGCTAAATAAGTCATATTCGAATGCAAAACTTTGCAAGATCAATACGATTTTATGCCAGAAAAAATTTCGTACCCTTACGACTAACCTTTCTGATTTTCAAAGCTTGAAAAATGATACTTGACTTGATTTTTCGTATTGAAGCTGTGGTCAAAGGTATCCTTGATCGATAAAATTTGTACGACTGAAATAAATATATCGGCAATATTTTTCTTCAGATAGAAAACGACCCAAAAAACAGGTCACTAGATTTTCAATATACTCTTATTCTCGCATTTCTTTCATATTTTTATAACAAGAAATTTTGAAGAAATTTAAAAATCTAGATAGACTCGGCTACTCAAGAATTATTATTTTTATTTTATTTGCAAATTTGTATCAAGCTTGCTTTAATTATTCACATAAAATCTTGGCCTGGGAACGATTTGAAATGAAACCTACGACTTCATGCCAATTTCTTACTCCAAAAACCCTCCTCACCTTGCTGATTACTTACTAAATATACCTCTTGCGGCATAATAACAGCCGCCAGTAAGTTTCACAAGAATATCTAGAGTGGAACTCGAGTTCGTTGGGGCTCGGCTTCCTTCTTGCCGGAAACTACAGTGCATTTCGCACTGCACTTTTGCGGGCAGCTCCAAGGACGAGACCAGGGGGCGGTGTCTCGCAACGCGTTTTAATGACTCAACATTTTCTTGACTTTGATTCGAGTCGCGGAAGGAAAGAAAGAGTGCAGGTTGCCTTGGCTGGCTCCGAAAGGGTTGCCGCTCTGGCCAAAGGCATTGGCCCGCTTTTTTGTCGGCTGTCAAAATAACAAAGTGCTTCAGCTGCATTCCGCCTGGCCAGGAAAAAAAAGGGGGGAGCAGAAAAAAAAAATAATAATGGTGGCCGGGGGTGGGGCCCAAAGGCAAAAAGTGTCGATGAATGTTAAAGTTAACAAGTGACGGAAGTGAATTTACGGGGCGAGCAAAAAGAGCAAAGCAGCCGCAAAACAAAAACCAGCCAACGAGCTGAACAGGCGAACAAAAAGGCGAAAAACCAGCTCGAACACGAAAAAAATTAAAAGGCAAGTAAGCAAAAATCATTTTCACAAAGTGCAGGACACGAAGGTGACTCCCCCCTCCCCCAGAAAATATTTAAGGACTCGGCGAAAATTGGGGATACACGACGAGGGAATTTTGAGAACTGTTGTATTGATAATTTGAATATAATAAAATTATTTTCAACTCATTGATAGTAATATATATTCAATTGATTTATAATTTTATTTTAGATATTTTTAAAAAGGGGTTTTTCCTTAAAAAAATTATTTTACTCTTCAAATTTAATGACAGCAAAGACGCCTTTACTCTCCGCCTTGTTTTTACCTTAATATTTAAGCAATCAGACTCTTGTGTGCTTTTCCGATAATATCGGTTATTACTGGCATATCCATACATAACACACATATACTCTTTATATATATATGGTATTGTATACCCTCGATATATTGACCCAATCAGAGCCTTGACATGTTCGCGGCTTATTCATCAACTCGGACTTTTCTCATGCATTTTCCTCTCCCATCTCCTTGCAGTTTTGCTCGCCGTCAGCTGGGAGGATTGGTGGACATACGATGGCATCTCTGGTAAGCACAACTCCCACTCCTCCGCCCCGATTTTCCGCCGCAGTTTAAGTTTCATAAATACCAACAACAAAGTAAATTTTAATCAAAGCTCAACAATAACCACGGACGGAGAGAGCGGAAAGTAAAATTTCAGCCAACGAGCAGCACGCGTCGCTAAAGCAACAAAGTTGTGGGTGAAAATTCAGGCGGTGGAAAATAGGTGGCTTTTCCACCTGCCCTTTTCAAGGGGGGGTTAGGAGTAAGAGGATGGCAATTGTTGTTGCTGCTGTAAAACGATTTTCCCAGCGACTGAAGCTGCACGCGTGAAATGCATGGAAAAGGACCAAAGGAAAGGCAGCTGCAGTCCGAGAAAATCTATTAGCTGAGGGACTGAATTTGTTAAAAATTTTAATAAGGGATTAATATTATTTTTGAAAATTTCGCATATTTAATTTATAAATTATTTATTTATTTATAAAATCCAAGATATTTACAAGTTTCATATTTGCTACTTAAAGAACTTACTTTCTTTTCTCTAACACTTTTTTCTTCGAGTGTGGAAAGTCGTCAGAGAGAAAGAGAAGAAAAGCGGGAACGAAGCCGATTTGCAGCTGTCAAATGGAAAGGCAGACAAAGTATTCCTGGAGAGAGAAAGACTGAGCAATGGAGAACTTTCCTTTTTTCGCCATTGTCTGGCGCTGAAACGTGATAAGCAGAGGCCCAGACGGAGAAAGAGAGCTAAAGAGGGGCGTCTTGGGGGTGGGGCCAGAGAATCCAAAAGAGAGACAGTGAGAGGGAGTCCCGAAATGCCTCCATGTGTCACCAGTGGCGGAGAAATCGGGGCAAAGGTCCCGTGGAGATTATGTCCAGACAGGACAGCAGACAGCCGATAAGCGTTGCTCTTTCTCCCAGGCTCCCTCTCTCCTTTCTCCCTTTCTCGCTTTCTCCCATCTCGCCGTCTCAATTCTCCGCTTCCTCCTGTGGAAGCATCTTTCTTAATCTTATTAGAGAGACAACGGCGACGCCATTTGCACAAGACAAATGCATAAATAAGTTCAAGTGCTTTGAATTCTGAATTGGATTTGGCGACCAGGGAAAAGGTGAGGTGAGGAGGGCCAAGTGGATGCACAAAATCAGGGAAAATAAAGTGGAGAAAAATCAAAAGGAAGCCAGGATAAACTGTTATAGGTAAAATTCGAAAACCCAACTGGAAAGAAGTTCCAGGAGAACTTGAAAAAAATATACATTACAAACTAAAACTTGTTGAGCATATTTTATACAATCAGAAAAAAAAGGTATTTAAATAAATTACCCAAGTTTTTTCTCTTGGCAAATAAGATTTTTATTAATTTAATAAATAATCTTATTTTTATGCTCAATTAAACTTGCAAAGCTTCGGAAGATCAGTTACGGGCTTTATGCATCCTGGGTGTCTTGGGCTGAGTCGGAGGCTTGCCACCTTCCGGTGGTTCCTTCTTGCGCTTAGCCTTCTCCTTCGGCTTCTCGATCAACTCCACCTCGTTGCTCAAATCGATCTCAGCCAGGCGCTCGCTGAAGAAGCTCCTCAGCTTCAGGCCCGCCGTGTGGACCACATTGCCCTTTGGGTTGAACAGCAGGCAATTCTCGTAGATCAGCCTAAAGTCCCTGATGGCCTCGTCCGCCTGGTAGTAGTAATTGCCGTTCAGCCTCATCTTGATGGTGCTCAAGTCCATTGGCCGCCTGATCAGCTTATGATAGGTGGGCACGCCCAAGGCAATCGAGTCGACGGGGTGGTGGAAGTGGAAAGCCCAGGGCTTCTTCCAAATGGCCGTCAGCAGCAGCTTGAGGGAGTCCAGGATGTTGGTCCTGCGACCCGGACGATTCGGGTTCGGATGAACCGGTGGCTGGACAATACCATTCACCGGCAACAGAAAATGCTCCACGCGAGCCATTTGGGTTTTTTGGATTGAACTAGCAGGACCAGAAATTAAAATAAATATAAAAAAATAATTCACGAAATTAGAAGTTATTTCTCACTTTTTTTTTTTAGTTTTCAAAAATTCACAGCACACAACCTTTTAGCTCGGAGTTGGAAATAAACTAACTTTCTGGTTTCTCAGCACACAAAAGTTGATATTTGACTTGACGGATCGCATTGAAAGTGCGGTCAAGGGTATCCTAGATTGAAGCAAATAATCAACAAGACTGAAAATAAAATATAAATTTTAAAAATATGAAATCTAGTCTTCTCCTTGATATTTTCTCCCTGTGCAGGGACTTTGAGAATGGGGTATCTTGTAACACGTGTTGTCAACAAATTGCAACCGAAATCCGAGGCAAACTTTGTGTCTCTTTTGGCATAAATAAATTTGCATAAGCATTGCATGCATGTCGGCAGGAGTACACGGGACTCTTTGGCGTTAACTCCGACTCCGACACCGACTCCGATTCCGGATCCCTCGTCAGGGGAGTGCCACTGAGTGGGCTTGCGATGGGAGAAGGGCAGCGCAGGGAGCTGGGTGCCAGGCTAAGCCTCAGCTGCAACTGCAATGGCAACGGCAACGTGCCACTTGTTTAACGTGATTTGCACTCGCAACGAGCCGAATAAAGGCGGCCAAATGGAATCAAACGGAGCGTGCTGCATACCTCCGGTGGCCGCCCAAAAAGGGGCGGAAGGGGGGAATCCCCCCTCCAGTTGCCTCTCTGCAAAAAAAGAGCACACGAAAAGCCAACCAGCCGGGCCACTAATGTTGTTAATGGCTGCTAAAATCGTTTGCCAATTGCCTCATTGACTCGACTCGACTCGACTCCGAAGCCAGACCGCAATTTAATAGACTCGAGACTTGCAACATCCTCCTCCGCGGCATTATCTGAAGACCTGCCGCTCGGGAAAGTGCTCTGGCGATGAGCACGTGACACGACGGCCCAGCTCTGGCGATATTTTGCAGAGAAAAGACTGATGGAATTTTAATATAAATTAAATCTGTGAGTCTCAATAGCTGTGCTGTTAATTACCTAACCCATTCACGCCCTCAGCTTCACCCTCGCCCACTCAAGGATTACTTTTGGCCCTGCCCCATCCATCCTCTCTTTTTTTATACGCCTTTCTCTTGGCTTTTATTTTTGGCTAATGCGATGGCGTCGTTGAGGTCAACAATCGCTTAAACGCGAGTACGTGGCATATCTATGATTGAAGCTCCTGATTGTGGCCTCGCAGCGAACGTGTTGATTTCCAGTCATCCCTCCCCGCCTGGCCACTCCCCCCTCGTAGCTCGTGCTACGTGTCGTATACGCAATGCGACTGCAGGCGAAGCATTTTTATGGCAAACGGCGGCAATGGATGGTATAGCTGGGCCACAAATGGGATTACAAGTAGCAGGCAGGAGGAGCAGGGTTGATCCTGAAAAAATCCTGCTAGAAAACACCAAGAAGATAATCAAAGAGCCTTTTTAAGAATTAAACAAAAAAAGTAGAGCAAGTGAGGGGAGAAGTCTAAAATAGAACACAAATCACCAAAGACGATACTCTTTCAATTGCTGAAACTACACAACTGCCATAGATTATGGCAGGGACTCGACAATGGCAACACAAGCTGGCCAAAAGGAGTGACTGCTACTGGCCCGGGAAGTGGCAATAAAAAAGCCAGCCTATTGTTTTTCGGGCCAGCTCAGTTTGATTTCATATTGCCATAAATTAAGCTGCCCGGCCAGATAAAGTTTGCCCAAGCACGGCTAGAGATATAGAGATACAGAGAGATAGGGAGACGGAGAGACGGAGAACCAGAGCGAGAGTCAGGGAAAATAAACCTACAATTTTACGAGGGCAACCGCACAAAATTAAAGCAGTCAGGGGGCCATGGAGAGATGGCTTAGTTGTGTGGCCAGAATCAAACAGACGCAAAAACCAAAAAACCTAAACCGTTGCAGGCCAACACCTATGCGGATGCAGACAAATATTGTAATGGCCTTTGGCCCTCAGACCTGGCCCGCTCCCTCTGCTTCCTCTGCTCCCGACCAGCCCTTAGTTCTGGCTGCCATTATGCAATTTGTGGCAAGTTTTTGCAGTAGCCTCTGCTGCCCCCTCCACAATTGCGGTCAGCTTGGAAACTTTGGAAACAGTTTGAGGCGAGCTGGGTTCATAAATCTCCTTGCCACCCCGACGGGGATCGATGTGGAGAAGGACGAGGCTTTAATAAAAAAAATATATATATATAACTCCATCTCTATCGTTTCAGGTCCCGCCTTTTGGGGGCTCATCAATCCGGAGTGGTCGCTCTGCAACAAGGGTCGTCGCCAGTCGCCGGTGAATCTGGAGCCCCAGCGTCTGCTCTTCGATCCCAACTTGAGGCCCATGCACATTGACAAGCACAGGGTGGGTTTTGTAAGATCATTAAATTATTTTTAAATTTTTTTCGAATCCTTTTGCAAATCCTTGCAGATATCTGGCCTGATCACCAATACCGGCCACAGCGTCATCTTCACTGCCGGCAACGACACGGTTGCCAATTACGATGGCATGCAGACGCCGGTGAATATATCCGGCGGACCCCTCTCCTATCGCTACCGCTTCCACGAGATCCACATGCACTACGGCCTGAACGATCAGTTCGGATCGGAGCACAGTGTCGAGGGCTATACGTTTCCGGCCGAGGTGAGTTTGTCATTTGTTACCAAAAATTAAATAAAAATATTCCCAAAATAAAATGGACCAAGGCACAGTGGTGTCACTCTCAATTTCCGGCCAAGGGTGAGGCCTAAATTTAGCATGGGACACTTTGACACTCGAGGATTCTATTTCTGCCTTGCCTGTCAACAGATTTCCCTCTTTAACAATTCAATTGTGTGTGTGGGGGTGTGTTTTCAACTTTTCTTGCGTCATTTCATTGCCATCCCCGGCACTCTCGGCATTGTGTCTGTAAACTTGTTAGCCCCCACGGCCCCCCAGCTCAAATATTTGCACAGATAAACGAGCGGAAGTGTATTTGATCAGCATTTAATGCAGCAAATGTCGATTTGTCGCTGCTGAAAAAAGCATAAGGAGCGGGGGAAATAAAATAAATAACAAAGTCAAAAAAGTCAAGAGCTCGGCGCTGTGTCCTTTGTCTGGCAGTTCTCGAGTCCTCGACGTTATCATCAACGCTGTGCCGTCGTCGTCGTCGTCGTCGTTGCCAGGTTCAACATGTTGGAAATTCTCCCCACTTGTCTGGGGCTTTGATTTGCCTCCCCCACATCATTCACACTTTTCCGAGTCTGGGAAAATTCAAAGGCAGCTTAGACAGGAAGGTGTGATATTATTTTAAATATGTTTAAGAAGCATATCCTAGTTTATCCTCTAATAGCTGCAGATTCTAGTAAGAAAATATTTTCAAATTTTACTCCTTATAATTTTATTCAAGTATGAATGATTTTGCCGAGCGAAGCAACCCTCATTTTCACACAAAAACTGCTGCTGCTGATGGCTGATGATTTTGTATTGTTTTATTTGTACATTGTTTTCGGGGGGGACATATTTATGTGTCATATGGCAGGCGTTGTTGCGACTCGCTCAGACACCTTGTCTGTTCTGTTCTCCCTGCCCCCCCCCCCCCAAGAGTTTTCCTCTGCATTTTCCTGGAAGGCACACATGCGTGCCACCCTCCTCCTGTTTGTTGTTTGTCAAATATGATTTAACCTCTCCGGGAGCCAAGTGTTTTGTTCATTTTGATGTCAAGTTCACACACAGGCGCTGGCGAGCAAGGACGAGGCATTATTAAAAATGTGTAAATACCCGTTGCCTTTGAACAAAGGATTCTCCCCTCCGGTTGCAAATTTATTGCCATAAGTAACTGAGGAATGTGCCAGGAATGCCTAATCTCTGGCCAGCCAGTGGGCCATTAATTGAGACACAGGCTGTTGCGGCACAAATTAGTTAATGTCCAGTGTTAATGAACTCATAACTTTTGGCCAAGAAAAGTGTGCTTTTCGAAGAAATTGGCTCAGAAGAATTTATTAGCTATCTTTTGAATAATGGATAAACATTTGTAGGACTTTTACTGAAGGGGAAAAGAAAGCGTAAGTGATTTGTTATAAGTAAATTAATTTCAATAAAAAATTGAAAAATATAGAAAACTAAGCTGATTTTTTATTTAAAAAATTGTTTAAATTTAACTGCACATTTGTGTTTATTTGGTCAAGTTCTTTAAGCTTTTAAATATATTAGAAAATACCTACGCATCGTATCCTTTCTCACTTAACTTCAAAGCTTCGAAAATTCCCCAAATCAAGATGACTCTCTGGCGCCTTTTTTAAGAACCTTTCACCGGGCAAAGAGTCCTCCGCTCCCGAGGGCTAATCCTGTCGTGCCTCTGTCTGGTCCTTGGCCACTTGACTCGACTCGACTCGACTCGAGTTGAGCTGCTCTGAGACGGGTTGAGTTTCCCAGTTTTGGGCTGAGTGATGTGCGACACAGTTTTCATTTTCATTCTCAGTTCCATTTCCATTTCCATTTTCATTTCCATTTTCGTTTCGGGTCGTGCAGCGCTTTTGTCTGCTTTTCCATCCGATTTTCCTCTCAGTCTTCCGTCTCGCGGCAGGCAATCAAAAAGTGAGCCGCAGCTGCCACAACAAACTGCAACAGCAGACTGCAGACTGCAGACGACAAACAAATAACGTTATAAATCTGTTGCATGTCAGCAGTTGTGTCCCCCCACCGATCTCTGACCCTCAATGTCAGCGCAAATTAATTAGAATACCGCCCCCTGAGAACGGTACAAAGTACACGACCCCCTGTCTTTCGCCTAAATTACTTTGACTTTGGCAGACTCCAATTTCCCGACTCAGCTCCGATTTTCCTCACTTGTGCCAACAATCGAGTGATTAAAACGCCATCCAGCAGAAGCCCAAAGTGACAAACAATTGCCAAGCTGAAATCGCATCCGAGAAGGAGGAAAACTATTTTTAAGCGACACGAAAAAAATATGTAAATAAACCCACGCTGAGCAGTGAAGGGTAAAAGTCGGAGAGTTTTTGAAAAAATTAAAACAGAGCGGAAATTGAATTCCAATTTCAGGGCTGAGAAAGATTTAAGACCATCTTTATAAATTGAGCTTAAAAATTAAACAGAAAAGAAAATTGAGTATATAAATTAAAAATTAAACAGAAAAGAGAATTGAGTATTTAAATTAAATTATAAATTGAGCTTAAAAATTAAACAGAAAAACGAATTGAGTATTTAAATTAAATGTATTTGGGTTTTTAAACAAACTTTGCAGACCAAATAATTTTGTAATTTTATAAAACTTACTAGTTTTGGCATTTTAAAATTAAAATATAGTCCATTTCTTTAAATTTGTTATACATTTTTTAGTTAAAAAAAAGCTTTAGCTCACTTTATATATTTTTTGTAACTTTCCTTATTATAAAAATCAATTACCTCCTTTAATTATTTATTTATAAATAAAACTTACCTTAACCTAATTAAAGTCTAGCTAAACTTCGAACTAAGTATAAAAAACAAAAAGCTAAGAGAAAAAATTCAGCAAAATTCCGAAAAATTCAGCAAAATTCAGCTTCCAATTGATTCTTTAGCCAAATTCCGGCTGAAACCTATTCGCCGGAAGTCAACTGTAAGGCGTGCTACACACGGGCCGTAACGAAAGCCGCCTTAATGGGCCGCGCCTCACAATTTGATCTGCCTTAATGAATTCGTAATTGGCAATTTTAATTAATCCCCATGAAATCCGCACAAGATTGCAGCCGTGTCTTGGATTTCGGCAGCCGTTGTCATTGGACGCCACTGCGGCACACCTGCGCGGTGTCAGGGAGGGGGGTTTCGTCCTGGGTTTTCCCTCTCCAGGTGATTCCCCCCCGCCAAATGCGTTATTTCTATTTGCAATGCACACTTGCCTGATTTTGATTTGTTTTGGTTTGCGGTAATTTAGCACTTGTCTTGTGGCTAAAATTTAATCACCATCAGGCGGTTGCCAGGGGTTGGGGCTGTGATTTAGCGATGAGTTCGTGACGGCAACTATCGCAAAAGGTCCTGGGGGTGGTGGTAAATAGCTGCCTGAGAGTCACGTGCCCGGCAGTGCACTGTGCGAAAATGAAACCGATTTCGTTCCTTTCTTTATTTATTTGCTTCGTAAAGGTAATAATAATTATATTACATAGCTTATTATTAAGTCTGTTTAGAGTATAAAAATATTAAAAATTATTTTATAGCTAAATTGCTTACTATTATTTATTTCTACCAAAAAGGTTAACTACTCTCCAAAGATCTCAGCTTCAAAAATATGTTTGGGTATTATTTTCTAAATTTAAGATTAACAAAAAAGCAAATAATACATAGACACCTAAGTAACCAGATAGATTTTGTATCTTAAAAGTAAGCACTTGGGAATCATAACAAAATATATTTTATAATTTTGTTCATAAAAGAAAGTGATTTTTCAACGGACTGGTAATAATTATAAATTTGTATATTTATAAATAAATGAATTCTTGAAAACCCTTTTGAAATCATGATTTCAGCAACTCTTTTTCCAAGTGTATCCCGCATAATGGACTCACCCACTTAACCCCCTTCGTTATGGTCAAATTGGGGGGCTTTCCGAGCCCCCCCCCATCCCCCTCCACCGCTGTGGCCGGCAACCACGGGCAACGCAACCCAAACGACCAACAACCGACGATGGCTTAACCATTAATTTACGCGCTAACCATGAAGTACTTAAATATACAAATGTATCTGTGCACTGCACTCTCTCTCTCGCACACACAGCCACAGGACGAACACAGACAGGGACAGGGACCGGCTGAGTGACTGAGCACGAACGAAAGCCAAAATATTTGCTGCTAATGAGGTCGTGCTGTAATTTCAGCAACCCCATCCGCACCCCGCACCCCTCATCCCCATACCCATGGCAATCCATCGCCTAACCCCTTAAAGGGCGACCAGCGATTAAAGCGCGTTTTTTTCTGGCGTTTTAAAACGCTACTAAGTCGTTAATGGGGTCTGAGTGGATTGCAGGTGGGGGGAGAAGGAGGCTGCAGGGGGGGCGGGTAATGAGTTCGGCGGAGTTCCTGATTGGATTACAAGGCCCAGTAAGCGGGGTAAGTCAGTGGCGGATCTCAGGTGCTAAGGCGGCTTAAAGTTGCAGGCCAAATCGCGCTAAGAATATTAAGTTTATTTAATTTTTAGCTAGCTTAAATATGAAGTGTCAAGCAGCTTTTCTTACTAGCAAATTAAATATTTTCTAACCAATAATTCAGCATTTTTAAAATTTTTTAGAATATAAATTTTACATTTTTCTTAACATTTTTTGGTGTATTAAATATTATCCTTTAGCTATATTTAATTTAAAAAATCTCTACTACATTTAT